>BQNB010069503.1:0-33467 GCA_026074375.1 Tanacetum coccineum | reverse complement strand
GCCTCTTCTCTTGGTACTATATCCAAAAATCCTTTGAGTTCATCTTTCTCAGCATCTTCTTCTAGCTTTTGTCTCTTCCTTGTGCTTTTTCTAGGAATGGACTTCTTTCTCTTTGCTGCAGGTTCTTTAACACCTTGTTTCAACTCTTCTTGTGTATCACTCTCTTCTTCCACAACCTTTTCAGGAGACTTTTCTTTTGCAGGAGACTTCTCAGGAGATTTTTGAGGAGACTTTTGCTTTCCACTTCCATGCTCTGTATCCATTGGCTCAATATTTTGATTAAAGTCCCAAATCTTTTCAAAGATTGGCCTTATGTCATTGTAAGACATTCCCTTGAAGTCACTGATCTTGAAGTTCCCTTGATTCTTCAAATATTTGATCATATTTCTTCTTGCTTGGGCAATTGTCTTTGGCTTCATTTTTAGAGAATGATATCTGATGACTGAAGGATCATTCCAGTCAATCTTCTTAGTAGTCTTAGCTTCATCCATAGCTCTTTTCCTTTCTTCTTCATCCCACTGCCTAGCAATTTCTTCATCTCTAGCAATTTGAGCTCTTTGTTCCTCATTCATTTGCTCTTCAAGTCTGATTGCTTCAGCATAACTTAATCTTTCTTGTTCAAGTTCCTTCTTTGATTTCTTCTTGGGCTCTTCTTCAAACATTATGGCTTTACCCTTATCTTGTCTTGATCTTTTCTCTGCACTTCTTCTCTGCATTGTCTTCGTACCATAGGTGACAGTTCCTCCTGTAGTTCTAATATCCACCTCAGCAGTACTAACTATTGGAACTTCTTCAGCAGTAGTATCTTTCTTTGCACCAGCAGTACTAACTTCATCACTTGCTTTCTCACTGCCCTCTTGATCTTGAATGACTTTAGTTGGAGTCACTTCTTGAATGAATAGTTCAGTGTCAGTACTTGCTTTTTCTTGAACCTCTTCATCAAATAACTTCCTCCCCTCCCCCCCCCCCCCATGTTTGGAAGAATCATCTTCAATGGCTTCATCATCTGAGAGATCTAACCTAGCTTTTTCCGTGTTTTTCCAATCTTTTATCTGAGACTCTAGTTCTTGACCCTGTGAATAAGCTTGGTTTAAGCAGAATGTAAGTGTTCTTTGTCTTCACCATGTCAGCATCCAAACTCCAATCCTGTAAGAAAGAGTTGTAACTAAATCTATTAATTCTTGTAGTTTCAAAACTACCCTCAGCACATTCCATGTGATGTGAACAAAGCATGTAGAGGGGAGTCATGGGGTGTAGGAACTTGGTGTTCTGGTCCAGGTTGTGATGGTGATGGTTGTGTGGGTGAGGGTTGAGTAGGTGAGGGTTGAGTAGGTGATGGTTGAGTAGGTGATGGTGTATGAGCAAGGGTAGGTTCAGATGACTGTGAAGGTGTAGGGAAAGGTGAAGATGTGATTTTGGAATGTGAAGTGGAGGGTGCAGGAACAGCTAACATAGTGGGGAATAGAGCAACCTCCTGGCCTGAAAATCCCTTAGTAGGCCTCTTCATATTGCTAAACACAATGCTGTCAAGATCGCGATCCCACCTGGGATCGTTTTTGTCTTTGCAAGATTGAGATCGTAAGATCGGATCGAGATCGTTCCACTGTTGCTACACACATTTATCATGTTCTCGTCAACGCCCAACAGATAAACGAGTCAAACTATTTTTATTTCTACTCATCATCAAATATAAATTTATATAATATCCTTTTGAAAATGTCAAAGTTCAAAATTAAAATACCAAAGTAAAAGTAAAACACAAAAATTCAAGTTTTAATCGTCACATTCACGATTTAGAGGAATAAAATTACATAACATGCGTAACAAATGTCTCAAAACAAAGTACATCACTAGTATCACTACAATGAAGTTATCTAAATTAAAATTAAAGGTCTATAAGTTAAACTATGCAAAAGGTAAAAAGAAAACAAACAATTTATCTGTAAGAAACTTTTTTGCTTCAGGTGACTAGAACATGAGAAGAAAAACCCTAATTTGTTTCATGTAAATTCAATTTGGGGAAAGTAGATAATTAAGTTTAATGATTAGAAAATCTAGAAATGAAACGTCAATACTTGTTACTAAGATCAAGACTCGTATTGTTCTTTTTTAGGCCTAAAAAGGTAATGGGCTAGTAAGTACGTAAGTCGTAACTTGGTAATTTGGTAAACTCGTATCGACACGCGATCTTACGATCTTACGTGCGAGTTTACGATCGTACTTATGATCCTACCTCTGATGCGATCCTACACCGATCCTACACGATTTTATTAGGTGGGCACGTAAGATCGTACGATCTTACGTGTAAACTCACGAGTTTGACAGCGTTGGCTAAACACCTTCATGGTTAGAGAGGGAACATGATAGGTTCTAGTATGTTGTTGAAACTGGTGTTTCTGCATATCTAGGCATATCTGTATAAACCTAGGGTACATCAAAAACTTATGGGGACTAGAGATATTAGACACCATGTGCTCAAAGATCATCCTAGAAAAATTAAACTTCCTATTGGTGGCAAGGCATATAATAGCAGCTGCAATATTACTACTAAACTGCTCCCAAGCAGTCTTCTTTGGGCTTAAGCAATGGAGAATATTATGAATAAGAAACCTCCATTGAGGTGCAAAGACACCTTTTTGAAAGGTTAACTTATCTGAGTCAGTGTGATAGCCCATAAGCGCCAATTGCTTAAAGATCTCTGTAGTTGGAATAGAAGTAACACCATCTTGATCAGCCAACTTGAGATGTCGCCGTAAAGAACCTTCAGTGATAGAAAATGAGTGACCATCAATAGTAGCATTGATCTTGCCTTCTCCATTATCATCAGTAGATGCCTCAGCAGACCTCCAAAATTGTTTGATAAAGGAGACACAAACCTCTGGCTTCTTGGTGAGTGCATAGCAAATGTAACTTTGAGTGAGAAAAATTATTATCTGATGAAACCCTGCACTCCCTGTAGATTTATCCAAAAATGCTATCATGTTGTGCTTGTCACAAAATTCTAAGTTTGCCATTAATGAAATTGTGAGTAATCAAGTGGGATATGATCGTATATATAAGTATGAAGGCTGGAGAAAGTTAATGGCAATTGAATAGAAAAAAACAAAGAGATATTCGTTGACCAATATAAAGAATTTTGAAGTTATCATGAATAAATTATTTGAATATATAGTAGATGCACGAAAGTCCAATTGGTCAAACCCTATTCATAGGTATTTGCGGAATATCTCAACGGACTCTACTAATTAATGGAAAAAATCTGTTAGGCTCATAACTAGTACTAACGATCATCTGCAGTATTAACTTTGCTAGCAGTACTAAAATACGCTAGAGTATTAACTTCTCCACACATAAGCAGTACAAACTCCAAAGATTTGTATGACAAAAAGAAACACTTCACACAATCTCTCTTTCTGTTTTTAGGCTCACATTTCATCTCTCAATTCTTTTTTGCTCACGTTTCACTTTGTCTATTTTTCACACAGCTCTTTTTGTTTTTGTGCTCACCATATTTCTCTCTTTTTGTTTAGCTCACTAATTCACACAAAGTGTAGGTTTTGGCAACACTACCAGCCTAACAAAAACGGGGATTTGAGAGTCTTTACCAAATAGCCGTTTGCTTTTGGTTGCCATTGCTTCATTAGAAAACATGGTGCAATGATAACATATAGTTTTGAGTAAACTATCAACTTTTATAAGATTTTGAGAAGTTCTTTACCAGTTGCGTTTTGCTCTGGAATAGCAATGACTTCATTTAAAAATGAGTGCATTGAGGACCAATATAGTTTTGAGTAAACTATCAACTATAACGGATTTTGAGAAGTCCTTTTACCAGTAGCCGTTGCTCTGGGATAGTCAATTTTGATGGGCTATAAGACATGGAGAACTGATGACCATTTTGGTGTGGGGGTAACAACATACCACTTCAAGAACAACTTATATTTTGACCTCCCGCAAATAATTAACATTATGGTGTATCCAATTTGACACCTCATTGCTTTATCCCTAAAAAGTTCGCTTAAAACAAGAAAAACATATTCAAACTTTTTTCTTGTTTAACAGTATTAGTGGGTACTCACAGGATTAACAAAGATTCATAGAAATAACTAGCAGTACTAATTATAAGTAACAGTTTTAACAAACAGTTTTAAGTATAACTGGCAGTAGTAATTAGAATTAGCAGTATTAATTGACAAATAACTAATAGTACTAACATTTAACAAACTTTACAAAACAAACAAGAGATTTAGGCCTTAGGGATTGAGCATTCCAATACTTGAAACCAAGTATTGAAATCTACCAGCATCAAACCTTTTGTAAGAAGATCAGCTACATTAAGTGAGTGTACTTTTAGCATTTGAATCAACTTTTTAGTATTACAATCTCTTATAAAGTGATGCCTAATCTCTATATGTTTTGTTTTAGAGTGTTGAACATGATTTTCTATGATACAGATAGTACTGGTATTGTCAATGTAAATAACAGTGTTCATAAAATTGTACCTTAATCAAGCAATTGGGTTTTGGATCCGAGAACTGTCCACAGCAACTTGCAGTAGCCACTTTATTCAGCTTCAGTTGTAGTAGTTGGTAACTAAGTTGTTTTCTTGCATAGCCAAGAAATTAACCTATTCCAAAAAATTGACAACATCTAGTGGTTGACTTCCTATCAAGTGTAGCTCCAGATAGTCACTATCGTGTAAGCTAACTAACTCACAATGGAGTATCCTTGAATACCAAAGTCCTAGAGATGGTTTGCCTTTAAGGTATCTTAAAGATCCGTTTGACAAGTGAAAAGATGGCGAAGTTTTGGGGAATCCTGAAACCTTGCACATTGCACATACTGGCCAAACCTGATAATTGGTCTTGTTGGGGGGGATGTAAAGATACATAAAGATCCAATCATAGACTATAAGTGTTTATCAACAGTCATCAGCATCTGCATCTTTATCCAAGTGGCTTTCCAAATCGTGGGAGTGGAGTAGTCAGACTTCACATTGTGTAGTTGATCTTTCTCAAAATTTCATGACATATTATCTGACTGATAAAGATGCTTTCTTTCTCTGTTTAGACCTGCAAATCCTCAAAAAGAAGGTGAGTTCTCCCATAGAACTCATCTGAAACTTATCCTTCATAAGCGTCTCAAATTCTTCACAAAGCTCCTTCTTGGTAGATCAAAAATTGATGTCATCTTACATAATTTGAAAGCAAATTATTGCCCTTTTGACTTTTGATGAACAAAGTTTGATCAATCTGTCCTCTTTGAAATCCATTGCTCAAAAGATAAGTGGCCAATGTGTCATACCAAGCTCTGGGTGCTTGATGAAGTCCATATAGTGCTTTCACAACTTTATAAACTTTATCAGGATGGTCAGGATCTTCAAAACCTGGAGGTTGACATACATACACCTCCTCTTCAATTTGACCATATAGGAAAGCACTTTTGACATCCATTTGGTAGACTGTAAAACCCATAAATAGAGGCCCTAATTTAAAAAGGCCAGATAAGATTCTTGGGCCTCTATTCTAGCACTGGAGCAAAAAACTTTTTCTAGTCAATACCCTCTTCTTGTGTATGTCCTTGGGCAACAAGTCTTGCTTTGTTCCTGACAACAATTCCCCTTTCATCTTTCTTGTTTCTGTAGACCCACTTTGTACCAATAGCCCTATGACCTTTAGGCAAGTCTACAAGAACCCATACATTTTGTAGTTTGAACTGTAGGAGTTCCTCTTGCATTGCTTCTACCCATGCAGGATCACTAAGAGCTTTAGAAACTCTCTTTGGTTCTTCTTGAGATAAGAAACAAGCAAAAAGACATGTATGTAGGTCCTGGTGAGTCTTTCCTTCATAAATGGCACCAAGAAATCCTAGTTCAGAGTAAGAAGTTGTCATCCTTCTTGTTTGAACAGAAGACTGCACATCACCAATCACATGATCAATTGGATGATCTTTGAGTTTTCGTATGAGGAGTGGAAGAAACTGCATAAGATGGTGAAAGGTTCCCCAATTCAATGTCTTGGTCCTCCACTTGTGTGTCTTCAGTTGTAGGAATTGGTCCCATCAAGTCTTCAGGAGTAGCAGTATTAACTTCAGGAACAGCAGTACTAACTTCTCTACTACCAGTATTAACTTCTGGACTGGCAGTATTAACTTGTTGATCAGCAGTACCATTATCCTGAAAATTGCAATCATCATGAGTCCCATCTTGATCTTGTATTTGTGCATCAGCAACAGATTTGAGTGAAACATCATCAAAATATGAAGCATCCTTCCAAATTGGCATGACAATACAATCTTGATCTTGTTGAGAGGATGTGCTGGACTTAGAAACTCCTTGTATACCTGCAGAAACATTAGAAAAAGTCCCTGCATCCACTGGAACATAATTCATTGATTAGGTTAGAGAATCAAGATCAAACAGCCACTTTGGACCATTTCCTTCTAACATAGGTTTATTCTCTAAGAACCCAACATGCAAGTTTTCCTGAACTTTTCTGGTTCTAATGTTATATACCCTAAAAGCTTTGCTACTTAAGGAATATCCAACAAAGAAACCTTCATCACTCTTTCCATCAAACTTGGCCAACTTATCTAAGGTATTGAGAATAGTGACATGACATCCAAATGGTTTCATGAATCCTATAGCTGATTTAATACCTCTAAAGAGTTCATAAGGAGTCTTGTTATGAGGCTTGACTATTAAGACCCTATTCTGTACATAGCAAGCAGTAGAAACAGCTTCTGCCCAAAATGTTGTAGGTAACTTAGAGTCAGCTAACATTGTTCTAGCAGCCTCAATGAGAGTCCTATTCTTTCTTTCAGCTACACCATTTTGCTGAGGTGTCCTTGCTACACTATATTCTCTTTTGATACCTTTTTCTCTACAGAACTCATCCATCACATGGTTTTTAAATTCTGTCCCATTATCACTTCTGATTATTTTAACTTTCTTATCCACTAGGTTTTCTATCTCTTTGATAAAGTTTTTAAGGATCTCACTAGTTTCATCCTTAGTTCTTAAAAAGAAAACCCATGAAAATCTACTATAATCATCAGTAACTACCAAGCAGTATTTTTTATGCATTAGACTACTAACAAAAGTTAGACCAAAAAGATCCATGTGTAGCATAAATAATGGCTTAGTAATGGGACTAAAGGCCTTGGTCTTACAAGAGACTCTGTGTTGCTTGCCTTTAAGACAGGCAACACAAGTTTGGTCATTCTCAAATCTTTTTAAAGGCAAATCTCTTACAAGATTTTCTTTGACAAGTTTATTAATATTTTTAAAATTGACATGACCAAGCCTCCTATGCCATAACATTGATTCTTCAGATGTAGCCTTTGCAACTAGACAAGTTAAACCATCTTTAGGAACTATGTTTTTCATATCAAAACTGTACATGTTATTCTGTCTAGGAATTTTAAGAAGTATCTGATTTTCATCAGGCAACTTAAAATTAGGAGATAGAACAAGACATTCAGAGTCAGTAAAAAGAACATAGTTCTTTTTGTCACACATTTGTGAGACATAAAAAGGTGAACTTCAACTCTTTACAAAGTATACATTTCAAATCAAGTTATCAGTTTTTAATAGTACCTTTGCCAGTAATTCCTCTCCATTTGCTCCTCCACCAAAAGTAACATAACCTCCATCAAAAGTCTTTGAAATCTGAAAGATGGGCTATATTTCCAGACATGTGCCTTGAGCATCCACTATCCACAAATCCTTTATCATTTAGCTGTGAATTGCTCTACACACAAAACTTATGAAGTTAGTTATCTTTGGGGACCCAAGCCATTACTGACTTGGATCTGCCTCGTGCATCAATGTAATTATATTTGTTAAAAACTAGTGATGCACCATTGGGTTTGATAGGTCTCCAAACCCAACATGCTGAGGGCTTAACAACATTAAATCCCCTTGCCCTGACAGTATTAACATTAGCCTATCAGTATTAACAGTTGTCTACCAGTATCATAATTTTGATTATTAACCTTTTTGATAATGTTGTACTCTGTAAAAGGGCCTTTGAATAAAATTGATTGTGCTTGATTTTGAAAATGTGTCTTTGGTCTAGCACAAGGAACTGTTGATTTTGGGTGAGCAGTATAAGAAGGCCTAACAGTATTAAAAGCCCTAGCAGTACTAAAAGGTCTGGCAGTGTTAACAGACCTAACAGTATTAACAGGCTTTGCATTATTAACAGTTTTTAGGCCAGTCTTCATTAAGACTGCTCTTGGAACCATATGTTTGTAAGCATTAGGACAACTGTATTGAATGTGATCAAAACTACCACAGATAAAACATGCCTTGTTTTTAAAAACAAAGTTACATCCTAATTGATTGGATTTTTGACCATTCCAATTCCTTTGGTTCCCCCTAGGTCCCTGTGACCTGTACATCTCTGCATACCTACTTGATCTTCTAATTGGTTTTTCAGGTTTAACTGACTCTTTCTTAGTAGCAGTAGGTATAGCAGTTTTCTTTTCTACCTTAGGGATAGGCTCAACTTCTTCCTCATCATCTGACACCCAATCTTCAATAATTGGAGCAGCAGTATTCTCTCTAGCTTTTTTAGGTTCTTCTACCCTAATATGATTAGCAGGATGGAAAAACTTTTCTTTCCAATCTTTGTCTACCTTAAGTGGAGACATAACAGAGCTAGTTTCAGTAACAGTCTTGGGTTGTTGTGTTAAAGAGTCATCAGTATTCTCCTTAGAATTATCTGACTCTCTATCACAAATAGTACCATACTCATTTACCTCAGGTTGTTTGAATTCTGCAAGACCTGTATAA
This sequence comes from Tanacetum coccineum, assembly GCA_026074375.1. Taxonomy (NCBI): domain Eukaryota; kingdom Viridiplantae; phylum Streptophyta; class Magnoliopsida; order Asterales; family Asteraceae; genus Tanacetum; species Tanacetum coccineum. The sequence goes on along the minus strand of BQNB010069503.1, from coordinate 24,670 downwards.
GATAAGTCTAATGGTGTTGGTCTATTGAGAATCAAGGGATGAGGTGAGGGGACAGCATTATAACCAAAACCCTTTTTGCTCTTGTCAGTTACCTGACTTGCTAACAAATCATCTAAGTCTTTTGATGATTTTTCAAACTTTGCAAGCTTAAATTCAAACCCCTCCTTTTCTTCCTTAACTTTTTCAAGTTCAGTCTTAACTAATCCCATTAGATATTCTTTATGACCTACACTTCTTTTCAGCAAAGCAATTTCCTCAGAAAAAAGGACTTCAGATTCTTTATATTTAACTACTTGTGCTTCTAAAATTGATAAACCTCTTTTATATGTAGCTGCTTTAAAACCAGTATCATCTAATTTAACAAGTAGATCATCATACTGTTTCTTTAGAGCTTCATAATTTTGCAAACAAGATTTAGAACAAGATTTATCATTTGATACCTCAGAATCTGTGAATGCCATGAGAGCCATGTTTGCTTGAATTTCATCCTCTGCCATGTCACTCCAATCAAATCCAGCACCATCTATAGCACACATTGCCTTTTCAGAAGCATCTTCAATCCTTACTGCCTTTGATGAGCTTCCTTGATTCCAATTTCTGTTGTCTTTACTTCTTGGTGCTCTGCATTCTCTGGCAAAATGTCCCATTTTATGACAGTTGAAACATTCTACTTTTGATTTATCATATCCAGCAGTACTACTTCCATCAATGATGATCTTCCTTCCAGTTCTCTGATAGAACTTTCTTGCCCTCATGCTTAGTTGGCTTAGCATGTGTCATATACACTTTAGATCCATTTTCTTCCAATCATCATCATGAAGTTATTCAAGATCTTCCAATGAACTAGTTGAGACCCTTGTGGTTGAGTGGACAAAAAGGCATAAACTGTGGCATCACTAAAACTAGCAGTACTAGTTTCAGTACTAGCAGTATTAACTTTGGTGTTGCCAGTACTAACTCCAGTGTTAACAGTATTAATAGTATTAGTACTGCTTGAACTGGAAGTGGTTAGAAATGCCAAGTTCTTATCATCATTATTAGCAGCAACAGTTCTCTTAACCTTTTGTTCAACAATTTTAAAATTGTTGTACAAATCATCCAAACCCATAGTTTCAAAGTCGGGTTGTTTCCATCCAGGACTACCACATGTAGTATCCCATTTCAGAAGTAAGCTTCTCAAAAACATAACATTTTAGATCTCTGGAGAAGAGAGAAAAAAAAAAAAAAAAATGAGTATCTACACCCAGAATTGCCAATCTACTAACAAGCTTTTGAAGCCTGTTAAAGATAGAGTCCAAAGATTCTGAGCTTGTAGCATTAAAGTTTTCATACTGTTGCTTCAGTAAGGCCTTCTGTGTCTTCTTTGTTGCATCATTTCCTCCAAAGCGAGCTTTAATAGCAACAAACATAGATTGAGCATCAACATACTGGTTAAAGGTAAGCTGATGTTCATTTGGGAGTGCCAATGGAGAAGACTTCTGGCTTTGACATCATTCTTCTTGCAAATCTTTTCTTCAGTAGTAGAGGGCACAGTCATCTTCAATGCTGTTGATGGACCAGATTCTGGTGTTGTAACAGGAATAGGTACCCAAGAATTCCCATTTTCTATTACTTCCCATAATGCATAATCTTGGATCTGAAAGTACTGCTTTATCCTGATTTCCCACATCTCATACTCTCCTAGTTTGAGCATGGGAAGCTTTGCCAACGCATTGTTCTGAGAATTTTCTAACTCCATTTTCCCTAGATCAAAGTTTCTCAAAGCACAGGCTCTGATACCACTTGTTGATCCCACGCCTTGATCGATTCTTTACTTAGTAAAGAGTTTGTTACCTTGGAAGAATCCAAAATAACAAAGATTGAGACTTTGTATGTATACCAAAGTGTATGCGGAATCTACACTTTGATACTCTAGAGATATTATTAATGGAACAGTAATAATCAACACAAACAATGAACACTAAACACACTGCTTCAATATTATTAGAATAATACGAGTACTCTTATAGTACTGGGGTTACAAACCTTGAAGCTATTACAAATTGATCTCTAATTTCTAGAAAAGTATCTAAAAGTGTATATCCTATACTAAACTTAGGATCTCCTTTTATAGAACACAAGGAGTCCTTTACAAAGATATCTGCCTATCTTTTAGGATCAGTTACAATTCAAAACTAAACATCCCGAAATACTCTCCATGCATCCTTCTTTTCAGTTCAGCAGCTTTGACTATCAGCAGTATTAACTCTTTTGTCTAGCAGTAGTAACTAATACTGGCAGTACTAAGTTTGTACTGGCAGTACTAACTCCATTAGTACTGTTGGCAGTATTAAGTCTAATGAAGATTTATTCCTAACAAATAACTTATCATATGCAAAATTTAAAAGGCAGAATCCAGGTTGAAATTTTATTGCAACTGATGATGATTGATCTACACCTTTTAAAATATATAATATATAAATATAAAATACTTATATAATATATAAAAATAAAAGGGTAGGAATCAAAAAAATCTCACAATTATAGTAATTCGGGAGTATGATTCCCGGGTCGTTATCCCCAACGAGGAATGCAATTGAAAGTTTGGATTGTGCATCCTTTTTCTGTGCAGAGGCACGAGAATGTACCTTTGAGAGGTATTTTAAGATGCACTCATCGTGATTTGCACTGTAAATGCACTTTTTGCATGTTGGACATGCCAAGTCTTTTGACTTCAAGAAAGTCTTTTGATTCCTAGGTGGTTCTGCTATGTTAACAGTTCTATTCGATACACGACTTCTCGTGGATGGTGGCCAATTCCTAGGTTGTTGATTAAATTTCTTAGGTTTTGGTTTGTTACCATTAGCAGTGTTTGGTAATCTAGCAGATTGTTGCACACTAGGTTTGGTATTCAAGGCTTTATCTTTCTGAAGCTGTGCCTTTTTCTTAGCTTCCTCTAGGTAGTAGTTATGAACTATGTCATTTGAGCCTACAGATTCCCTTGGTGACTAAAATGACACATGCTTTGGGCTATTCCTTGAAGGGCCAGGTGCATTCACATCATAAGGCTTAGCAAAAGACGATTTCCTAACTTGATGCCAAGAGTGTGGAGTGACTGGTTTTGTCAAATCATTCAACACACCAACATGGGAGGCAATCCTATGTCTTGGCAATTGGGATCGTTCAGATTTATACGCAGTTGGTTGTCTTACCACTGGTTGATTTCTGATTGGTTGCAATGGCGGTTTCCCCAAAATTGATTGTTTTTCAAAATTAGTATCCACACTCTTACTTTCATCTTCTCAATGAGTTTCTTTAACTCACTTATAGAAATGTTCTTGTCTTGCAATTAAGCTTTCAAATCTTGTATTTTGAAATATTGTTCATGTTCTTTTAGAAATACATTTAACGCTTTTTCTTTGCAAACTGTGTCCTTTTTTATTTGTTCTTGACATTGTTGTAAACCAAGTTCAAGAGAAATATAATGTTTTTCTAATTTAGCAAAACTTTGTGAAAGCTCATTATAAACTTTTTTACTAACAGTTTTATTTTGTTTAGAAATCTTATGTGCAAGACATTTACATTATTTAACTTTATGAACATATAAGCATTGCAATTCAGCATGAGCATCTATTCCAGATAAAGAATGCAAATAAGAACACATAACATCATTAGACACACATTCTTGCAAAAGTATATCATACATGTTTGAAAATTCTGCTTTATCATATTCAAGTTCCTCAATTTCTTTTTCTGAAGAAGTAGAAGTAGAAAAGTAGATGTAGAAGTAGAGAAGTAGATAGAATGTAGATAAAAAGTAGATAGAATGTAGATAAGAAGCTCCCTCCCAAATCAACAACCCTTTACTGAAGAAGTTTCTTCTGAATCCTTGTGTCTTTAGTCTTCTCACACGCAGCGGAAAGAAAGAAAATGTAGAGTAGACTTTACACTGTAACTTCTATACAGTTAATCGTTTAGGAAGCATCAACATCATCAACTCACTTTGGAATGCACCACAGTTGTCAAGATAAACCAAATAAGCCCCGATGTATACATTTCTCCCCCCAGGATGATGAAAATATTTTGGAATCATCATATACATGTGTACATCCCATAACTGTATCACCATAGTAGCATCATATATACTTAATCGCCTAAGCAATACGCCGTGAGATGATGTCGATAAATACTCTCTTTACTGTTCCCTCTGATCAATCACCGACGAAATCCTTTTATCAATTCAACCGGCTATAAGCAATGACCACTAATGGAGACAACCCGATATAACGAACCCGAGAATGAAGCAAAATCCCCCAGTCTTGTGACTTAATCTTGTACTATCCGTGTGACCAAGAACGGTGTACCTGATAAGTACTTGAACCTCTTGAAATATCCTCAACTACGTGAGACACTAAGTACTACAATGTAACTCCTTAAATTGATAGCTACTTTGTGGTATAAAGAGAAAGAATCACGAAAGCAACTAGATATCCAAGTCTTCATCACGTTTTGTATACGCCCGAACAAGTCATCTTCGTTGGGGAGGTAGAAAGAACCGAAGACGAAATAAGTACACTCCTCCATGAAATACTACTTTAAACCCAAATAAGTAACATCGTACAAAAACCCCGTAATCATTTGTCATTATATACCAAATACTAGCCATTTGATGTGAAAGTGAATCTTGAAAAGGATTAGTCTCCATATGATTTTATAAATCCGTGTCCAACCAAAGTCCGATCATTACACTAAAATTCCACATTTATACCGACATATTCAAATTTAAACAATTTTACTCGAGCCTTATACGTAAATTTTTGAATTTCATGTATGCTAACAGCCCATTTTTGAGGTTCATTCTTGTTTCAATACCACGTCAACTTTGTCACACAAGATTAATTCCCGGCCCAAGTGGAGAATCTCATCCCATGATTAGTTAACCCTAACTGGCCCAACATGTGAAACTTATACTGGCCCAAGTATAATATTCGATGAAGGCCCCAATGTCAACCAACCCAAACCTAAAATTAGGGTATATATGAAGTCACTAAAACCTAATTTTCTCACAGTTAGAATCACTAACCCTAATCTCAAAAATTATGCAGTCACCATAGTTCATTCTCCCATCTTTTTCCTACTCCACCAAAAGTAGTAACATATCAAATAATCAAACCCATATCTCATTCAACCATGACACACCCTAAGAGTTCTTTGATTGACATTCTACATGAAATGGTCTTCAAGATCCTAGCAAGGGTCTCAGGTAGGCATTTGGTTGTGTTTTTCGAGTTTCTTGTGTCAATCGAAACAAGGAATGACTATAACATAATTGTTATACGTCTTTCTTTACTTTTGAATATTGAAAGAGCTGTGCTCAACAAAGATCAATGATAAGATTCCATTTCGTGTGTTAGATCTTATGATGGTCTTGAATTAATGGAAACATACACAAAAACATGTGACTAAGATCTTTTTCTTTAATGTTTCGAGTCTTGTTGATGTTGAGATGGAAGATGGGATATGATTTGTGATGAAGGGATTTAGGATAGGATTTGTTGGCGATTGTGAATGATGTAGGTTGTTGTAGTTGTTATTAGTTGATGTTGTTATGGTAAATTAAGTATGTTCTTCTTCTTAATTTTTTCACTTCTGTTTGACTTTGACTCGACTCAGTGAGTTGACTCAGTCAACTCGGTAAATACCGAGTTGAATCGGTCTGGGTTATGGTTGTATAATTCGCCTAGGGATTATGTATAATTCTCATAAGGATTAATTTATAATTCGCCCAAGGATTATGTATAATTCGCCCAAGGATTATGTATAATTCGCCCGAGGTGTTTGGAATACTTCGCCCAAGGTTGATGGTATACTTTGCCCATGGTGTATGTTATATTTCGCCCAAGTCACGGTATAATTCGCCTGAATAAGGACAAATTGTACTTTGTACCTTTTTCCCATAAAAATAGATCTGAGTTTTTTCTTATCTTTCGTCAGTTTTTTCCTTTTTGATCTTATTACGTTTGGCTTAAACTGTGACTCATAGGCTCATGAACAGCAGATTAACATAAAAATAAGCCACCTGATAAGCCTAAAGAAGGACGAAATAATCTTGAAATAAACTTTGACCACAAGACAACAAACGAACAAGAAAAAAACCATTCAGGCAATCGTTGGGGCCAAATAGGTCTTTAAAATGATTAACTTTTATAAGTTTGACAAGAAAAGTTTATGGACTTTTTGGACAGTCTTTTAATCAACCAGAAAAAAAAACATGAGACTTAGGACATTATTATGTGACTATTTGGACATCGTACGAGACAGAAATAACCGAAAGCAAAAAAAATCAACTTAATAGCCTGCTGCTCTGGTACCACTTGTAGGAACCCGGAACCACTTTCACTTCACCATGGTATTAATCAAGAAATAATGATAAGAAGATAGGAAAAAATGTAGAGAGAGGTAGGAGAGAATTTTAGAGAGAGAAACAAGATTGTTGATTAAACTTGTGTGAGAAAAATACAAATGAACCAACACCCCCTCCACACTTAGAGAGGGGTATTTATACCTAGACTTTGGGACAACTTTCATTATGCCTTATGGGCCGAGTAGGTTTGTTTCTTGGGTCGGTCTTAGGATAACTTGGGCTTAAGCCCGCAATGCATACAATATTATATTAAATAACGAACCCGATACCCGTAAGTAGCCTATTACAACATTATATTAAATAAAGACCAAAGCTTCCTCGTTGAGTGACCGAGCTTCCTTGTTCGAATCAATATTTTGAGGCTAACAGATTTAGATAAATCATACAATAAATCTAAGCGATTTAACCAATCGTGTAATTTAGCAGTTGTGTGATTTAAGATTTATGCGATTTAATTCGTGTGAAATAAATCTACGATTTAGATTATGTGATTTAAGTCTTGCGATTTAGGTTTGCGGTTTAAGTCATATGATTTAGGTTTGCGATTTAACTAGAATCTTGCAGTTTAACTAAAATATTATGATTTAACTTTTTATGCGATTTAAGTCTCTGATAACGCCTAAATTATACATGTTTTTGGTAGCGTTATTTGCATATATTTAATCATTTCTCATGAACTTTCGATACTTAATAGCATGAATTGCTTGCAGGTTCACTTGAAGACATCCCGAAGATAAACACACCACACAAGAAAAGAAATAAAATTCAAGTTCTAAAGTGAAAATGTGCGCCGCACTTACCAATTGTGCGCCGCACTTCTCCTCAAGTCAAAGAAATAAAGACTTGGTCAAATTTCAGCATTAACTCCACAAGTACACCGCACTTACTATCTTGTGCGCCACACTTCTCACCTGATTATGAAGAATTAATGAAGACTTAAATGCTACTACATGAACTCACTAAGTACGCCGCACTTACAACCTTGTGCGCCACACTTTCTCAATAAACATTTATTACCCTCGCATTTAATCACCAAGTACACCGCACTTACAACTCTGTGTGCCGTACTTTTACCCCTGAATTAGCCTATAAATAGGGGACGAATTTCACACAATTTATTCATCCCTCGTGTCACACCCCGCCAAGGCGGAAATGCGAGGCGTAACGAGAAAGGATATCATCACAACACAATGGCGTCTATATAGAGAATTCTATATGAAATAAATAAGTAAAGCATAGACACAAAGTGTCATAACAATAAACATAAAACTAACCAAAATCCAAAAGGCGTCTTTATTGATGAAACAAAAGTTCTCACCAATTGAAAGACATGCAACAATTATCCATAATCCAAACAATGCAAAATTTAAGACAATAAAGCAATAAACTCCATGACATCCTACGGTCTCTTTCTAGCCACTTCTCTCTATCTTATTCCCATGATGCTCACCTGAAAATGATGCTTAAACGTCAACATAATGTTGGTGAGAGTCATAGGTTTAAGACACGCCAATAACTCGCTTTGAAAATCACTGTGATAAGTAAAACATAGCATAGCAGGACATACAACAATCTATCATACAAGCTAACATGCAATCACATCAATCCACATTGAGACGTTCACGCTCAATGGTCACAAACATAGAAACAAAACGTACAACAATGAGACGATCACGCTCACTATCAACAATCCACAGCAATGAGACGGTCACGCTCACTACTAACAATCCACAGCAATGAGACGGTCACGCTCACTACTAACAATCCACCAATGCCTTGAGACGGTCACGCTCAAGCACAACAAACAAGGGAACGGAACGTGTCCCACGATCCACAACAATAGCAAGTAGCACATAACATACAATAGTCACGTATAGCCCATGCCTCATTTAAAACACATTATCACAGTAACTAAAACAGAAAACATATGAAAAAGGGGCTATGAAACTCACCTGATTACTTTGCAGCTTCTACAAACACTAGCACAAATCTAGTTCTTGCTCCTTGATTCTTGATAAAAAAAATCTTTTTTTTTCTTTGGGGAATAGGTTCGACCAGTTCTAGGGGAGAGGGAAGGAAAAATGTTTTAGGTTTTACTTAATCCCATATTTATAACCTTAGAATCCTAATTTGAATCAAACTAGTTTCCTTTTTTTTTCTTTTTCTTTTTCTTTCTCCAAAACCGGCCGAATGGCCCTATATATATATATTTTTTATTTTTATTTTATTTTATTTTTAATTAACTAATTACTTGTATTACCTTAATTTTTTACAAAAACCTAAGCTTATTTGCGCATACCTTTTTGCATAAACGCACTTTACTAAACCTTTAAAAATAAATAACTTTTCATTTTTATTAAACTTAACTTTCCAAAAATAGAAATTTTATTTCTTTCTTATTCTAACCACTAACACCTATTCATACCTAACATTACTAACACATAAATACGTATACATAATAATACTTACACGATAAATTACTAAAACGCTCAAATCACGAAATCATTTCCTTGTCACCAAAAGTGAACGAAATTAACTCCATAAAATCCAACACAAATCCAATCCCAATGAGACGATCACACTCAATGGATTGATTACCAAATCCCACATATCCCACATAAACACATATAAACATGTATAAACACAAATAACACATAACCCATACATTGCAACAGATACATAAGTCAACACTAATAGTTTGACTAACCTGCCTAAGTCATGGTTGTCACAGTATCCCCTCCTTTAGGAAATCTTGTCCCGAGATTTAACTAGAAGGTTTAACTCTATCATTACCAACCAATTAATCGAGGATACTTATCTTTCAAGGAGTCCTCCCATACCCATGTTAACTCAAAGTTACACTTTGAATTCTAACTAACTCTCACAAGATATCTTACTACTAACAACTTTGCCTGCCCACAAAAGGTACTCATAGCAACATAACCGCTCCAAACGAAAAGAAACATCTAACTACCTGAACCTCGCCCGTCATCGAGGAGACTTGTCAAAAACCTTAAGTTGCGTAACAACGTCATTTACAACCCGGTCTCGCAACTCATCAAATAAGAACTGTCTTGAAACCAAGTTATAAGTTGTTACAAAGCCCAACGTTTTTGAAGAATCGGCTCGACTTTGAGTTTATTCATAAAATAACTTTAACCAAAATCACACAAACACATCTAAGGGCGTACTAAGGTCTACAAGAAACCTTACATACCCAACTTTAACTCAAACTCCCAATGATTCCTTGCTCAACGAACAAGTGTGGATACTCAGTTTACCTGAAGTCCTAAAGACCTCGCTTCGAGCCCAAATGGACCTTAACTACCACAATTCTGCTACATTTTAACCTCTTAACTTCACGATCACTATTCTCAACAGGTTCCTCAACAAAACAAAAAGTTTTATCAACCTTGATCTCATCTAATGGCACATGCAGACTAGCATCTGCCAACACATTTTTTTAGATTCGACACATGGAATGTGTCATGTACACAACTCAACTCCTCAAGCAACCTCAACCTATCATCAATAAGGCCAATCCTTTCAAGGATCTCAAACGGTCCTACATATCTTGGTGCTACTTACCCTTCTTTCTAAAATGCATTACGCCCTTCTATGGTGACACCCTTAACAACACATGATCTCCTACCTCGAACTCTAATGGCTTACGCCTATTACTAGCATAGCTCTTTTGATGATCTCTCGCCGCTTAGGGCTTTTCCTTTACCAACACTACCTTTTCATACATTTCTTGTACTAAATCAAGTCCAGTCAAACCACTCTCTCCAATCTCTACCTATAGAACAGGCGGCCTACATTTCCTTCCATACAAAACTTCAAATAGAGCACACCGAATGCTCAAATGATAACTACTACCAAATCGATAACACATGCCCTCATTATATCTTCCAAAGTCTGACTCATACATTCACTTTATCCATCTCATTATGAGTTAATCGTAACCAGAATTCTATTCCTTGCTATTGTCTCATTAATATAAATCCTTGCCAACTTCACATCTTAAAATCTTCTTGTATAGCTAGAAGATGAGCCAACTTGGTCAGTCTATCGACCATCACCCAAATCACATCGTACTCACTGCTTTGACCTTGGAAATTTAGTGATAAAATCCATGATGATTCTATCTCATTTTCACTCAAGTATCTCAGGCTGTTGCAGCAAGCCAAAAGTCTTTGACATTGCATCCTTCACCTCTTAAACAAATCCGACAATTGCTAACATGGGTAGCATTATCCTTCTCTATTCATGGCCACCAATACATGTCTCCAAGGTTATAGTACGTCTTATCCGCTCCCGGATGTACCAAGTACCTTGATGCATGGGCCTCATCCATTTCACTTCCTACCCATGGAACCTAAATACGATCCATAAAATACAAACTCTCGTCTCCTTTTCTTTCCATCTGTTGATCTAAACCATGTAGTATTTCTGCGAGTACGTTCTCTTGCTTGAACGCCTCACTTTGGGCTGTCAGTATCATTCCTCTTACTCCATACTGAATGGTCATAGCCATCGCTCGAACACGTCTAGGTTTCATTCTCCCTTTCTCCTCAACGCATCATCCACTACATTCGATTAATCGAAGCATCACACAAATCATTCTTCAAAGTCTAGAAAGCATCTTCTCGTTTTGCGGCCACGCATACTTTTGATTCCTCTCGGTTAGGGAAGTATGAGGTTTAACAATCTTAGAAAAGTTTGCGATGAAACGTAGGTAGGTAACCTACCAATCCTAAGAATAATCATATCTCGGATGGTGTCGTAGGTACTTCCTAATTCTTTATTGCTTCACTCTTAGTAAACTTAGCATACAATTTCTCCTTCCTCAGTAATTCCAAAACTAACTTCAAATGAACTCCATGCTCCTCTTCTTAACAAACGAAACTGGTGCTCCTCACAGGAAATGACTAGGTCATATGAAACCCTTGTCTTGCAACTCTTGAAGTTGTTTAGACAATTATTGCATTTCCAAGGGTGCTAGACGATATCGGGACTTCGCAACTGACGTCGCTTCAGGAACTAAATCTATACGAAACTCAACTTTTCGTTGTGTTGTTCATTGACAAGTCTTTCGGAAACACATCAATAAAATCTCATACGACGAAAATATCACTCAATTTCGATTCACCTACCTTTGTGTTCATTAAGGTTTTCACGACTCCTTGAGTACGTTCACCATGAACCTGAAGTGTCTCATCACCTTCCAACGGTATCCTAACCACCTTCTCATGACATACTATCACAAACTTCCTTTTGGACAACCAGTCCATTCCCACAATGACATCAAAGCTTCCACGACTCAACGGTATCAACGAACTCCAAGGGTTATGAACAATCAAATAGGATAACAAACGAATATCGAGTCAAAGGCTAGAATGCATATAGGAGATTCCACATATGCAAATAGACGTGGATCAAATGACATAAGAATCCTTTGAAAGAAAGGATACGTATATGCGCCGAGCGAAAACGCAACGAAAGAAATCAACAGACGTACCACGACAAATGAACACATAAAAAAATATCAATACGAAAGATGGAAATTCTTATACCAATTATCGACTTTACTCGAAAGACCAAATTAAATAATGTTTTTATAAAAATCAATTTAAATTAAGAAAGTCACTTTAAGTATAAAAATCATTTTAAATAATAAATAAAATTGTCTTAAATTTAATCTTTATAAAATTCATTCTGGTTGTCATAAAAAAATCTAGAGATGGTTATCTAATGGTATATCGTACCTTACCACTATGAATCACTTTAAACCAGCTTTTTATAATAAAATAAAATTTATTAAACCACTTAAAAATTTTCATATCCTATTTGTATAGACCATTTAAACATATTCTATTTACAAAGATCATTTTAAACACAGTTTTTCTCAAACACTAACACAATACTTCCAAAGAGTTTTTATAATTAGACATCAATTATGAAATATGTTACTCAAACAAATGACACCATAATACCAACAGGGATCGTAAAACACCGTACAGACTCTAACACAATTCTATTGTTTGAAAACGAAAGAAAATACCAGGAACCATATACTCAAAATAAAATCAAACGAACTCGTACAAGAAAACTCATGCGAGACGTTACGTACCCAAAAGAAAACGTAAGGTCTTATCCAAAATAACGATCAACAGAGCAAACCTAAAAGCATCGATACTAACACGTCGCCAATGGGTTACGAAAACCAAGGGATATACAACCAAGGGAGTAATGATCCACACTAATATGTTAGGAACAATTAGTGCTTAAAAGAAACGTTTGATACTCATATGAGTAATCAATGCAACGAAAGAACTAACAAAACGCGCCTATATCCGAAAGAGCAGATTCCGAACAACCATTATTACATCCGAGATGCCCGAAATAGGAAAAATCAGGTATCCTTACTAACAAAGTACGATGAAGGGATGCTAAGCTTAGACTTAGGAAATCCGAACAAACAACCGAGCAAACGAACAACCTCTATAATAGCAATACTAGGTATCCGCAAATACTAGATAGAAGGGAAACTTACTATCTATACAACTCAACTTAACATATCCTCCAATTAGGGTAAGAGAATAATTCTCTACCCATACCACCATCCTTATCATGAATACACATATCAATAAAAAAAACATATTACACTACCATCTTACAACCAAACATAAATAAATGCAATCATGGTCACAAGTCTACATGTGTGATGCCTTTATAATTATGTTGGCCACCATAATTATAAGTTTCTCCTTTCACACGTGTACTTACTTCCAAGATTACCCAAATCAGTCATAATTCACATATAAGCACATATACCATATTGCATATCTTAAACCACTCCAACTTAACACATAAAGGATGCTCCATCAAATAACTACTTACTTATATCAAAATAAAATCGAAATGACATAAAGGAACAAAAGTCTCGCAACGACTTCTAAAATACAAAATATCCGAAAGAAATAATCAATAACAACATGCCGAGGTAAAGGACGGAATAAACTTATGTTGGGCCTCGCTTGGGTATGACTTTGCATCCACAAGAATCACCCAACTCCACGGGTCCAGCCTTACTACGCGCATCCGACAAACGATCCACTATCCTATCTCCTTCGGTTCCACAAGAGGCTCCTCTTATGGATCCTTATAACGCTTAAGTCCAGTTGGGAAAACGGTTCCCCAATGAGACTTCTTACGGGTGGGGGAAAACATAGCTAAAATACTAAGAAAGTAATACGTATCGTATCAGATAATGGTAGGCAAAATAACTAAAATGAAAACTTAGCAAAATACGAGATATATAAGCTATGCAAAAATAGATGGGAAGCATAGCAGTTATAGCATTAAACACTTAAGCCCTAAATGCATCTACATGAAGGACCCCTAGGTTATAGTCTAGGCTTAACCACCTACTTCTCTATAACCAATGGCTCTGATACCAATCTGTCACACCCCGCCAAGGCGGAAACGTGAGGCGTAACGAGAAAGGATATCATCACAACACAATGGCGTCTATAAAGAGAATTCTACATGCAATAAATAAGCAAAGTATAGAAACAAAGTGTCATAACAATACCCATAAAACTAATCCAAATCCAAAAGGCGTCTTTATTGATGAAACGAAAGTTCTCGCCAATAGAAAGACATGCAACAAGTATCCATAATTCAAACAATGCAATATTCAAGACATAAAAGCAATAAACTCCATGACATCTTATGGTCTCTTTCTAGCCACTTCTCTCTATCTTATCCCCATGATGCTCACCTGAAAATGATGCTTAAACGTCAACATAATGTTGGTGAGAGTCATAGGTTTAAGACACGCCAATAACTCGCTTTGAAAATTACTGTGATAAATAAAACATAGCATAGCAGAACATACAACGAACTATCATACAAGCTAACATGCAATCACATCAACCCACATTGAGACGCTCACGCTCAAACATCACAAACATATCCCTATCCACAACAATGAGACGATCACGCTCACTATTAACAATCCACAACAATGAGACGATCACGCTCACTTCTAACAATCCATCATGCTTAGACGGTCAACGCTCAAACACAACAATCCATATCATATTAGAAGAAGCACAATAACATACAATCGTCTCGTATACCCAAGCCTCATTTAAAACACATTATCGCAGTAACTAAAACATTTAAACTCATAGCATAGCATCATTTTCACCCTAAGAAAATATAAAAAAGGGGCTATAAAACTCACCTAATGCTTAAGCAATTTCCAAACTCCTTGCACTAAACTATAAAATCAAACAAACGCATGTTACACGCGACTAAGCCAAAATGCTTATGCCCATGTAACAATCATATGATGGATGTATAAGGTGTTTATTTACCCTCATGGGTCACCCCGACACCATGCCCAACATTTACCAATTCGTTTACATACTTTTTCAATGTTCAACAATTTACCCGAAAACGCAGAATTTTAGTGTCACTTTACCATTTTCTAAACCACACCTACTGACCTATAAATTTTACCAAAAATCACGCATTCAATAATATGAGTTTAATATCTTCGTGATTTTTTCACTAATTTATATCCCCTCTTAAATGCCCCAAATAAAATCAAACTTTTAACTACTCAGTTTCGGATCTAAACGAACACTAAAAAGTTTGGACCTAAAAACCATACTTAGACTCCAAATCAGAAGCTCTCCTTTCGGGATTTTTAGTAGACACATAGAACTAAACTCCTGTAGATTGGCTAAGGATATAAATAGCGTGAAGCGTGGCGTAGCGGCATAGCCAAGCCTCAAGCTTTAGCGTGAGGCGTTGCGTCATAGCGTTTTAATGCTGCCACAAGGCGCAAAATATTTATAGAGTGGTCAATATTAGTTAGCTACTAGGATTAAAATTGAGTAACGGGGTTACTAAGACCGAATCCCATACAACCCAAAGCATAAATACTTGTAAATAAGCTCAAATCCATGAAATTTTTGAAAGCTTCAAAAAAACTCACGCTATAGCGCGCTATAGCGCGCTATATGGCGCCTTATTGCACGCCACGCCTCAAGATGACGCCTTGGCCTGTTTCGTAACGTGGAGGCTACGCCTCGCGCTATAGCGCGCTATGGCGCCGCTATTTTAGAACCCTGAGATTGGCCAATCCTAATTCAAATTTTAAGTGGGGGCTTTACACCTCGAAATCTGACCTAAATCTGACCCGAATTTACTGCTTTGACAACCTTTCTTGTAACCAACATTTGAATGACTTCCCGACCTTAAAAAATTTCAAGGCCGGATGTTCTAGAAACTAGACTCTCTGAGCTACATCATAGACACCGAAATCACATCAATTCATGCTTCTAACATCTCGATATTCATGAAACAACACAGCTCTAAATTCTGCTCAAACCTAAATCAAGTTCTAACGCATTCTAAACCTAACCGAACACACCATCATACTTATAATTCATCCCTAATCATTATTAACTAGTTTAATTATATTAATTTACAGATGTTATGAAACCCTAATTATCCATCATAATAATTATTACATGATTAAAAATAAGGATTAGATTAAAAAGGGTTTAAGAATTACCTAAAAACCTTGAATTGATTATACAAATCACCAACTTAAATCTTGATAATTTTTTTTTTCTTCTTCCTTTGATAAAATTCGATTGGAACAATCAAAAACAAGGGGGAGAAGGGTTTTTGGTATTTATAAGGTTCCCAAAAAGGTTCAGGATAGATATCTTTTACCAATTTTAATTAGAGTAGGATTTGTTTTCCTTTTTTTCTCCAAAACCGGCTGAATGGCCCTATATATATATATATTTATTTTTTTTATTTTATTTTTAATTAACTAATTACTTGTATTACCTTAATTTTCTACAAAAATCTAAGCTTATTTGCGCATATCTTTTTGCATAAACGCACTTTACTAAACTTTTAAAAATAACTAACTTTTCATTTTTATTAAACCTAACTTTCCAAAAATAGGAATTTCATTTCTTTCTTATTCTAACCGCTAACACCTATTCATACCTAACATTACTAACACATAAATATGTATACATAATAATACTTGCACGATAAATTACTAAAACACTCAAATCAAGAAATCATTTCCTTGTCACCAAAAGTGAATGAAATTAACTCTATAAAATCCAACACAAATCCAATCCCAATGAGACGATCACGCTCAATGGATTGATTACCAAATCTCACATATCCCACATAAACACATATAAACACGTATAAACACAAATAACACATAACCCATACATTGCAACAGATACATAAGTCAACACTAATAGTTTGACTAACCTGCCCAAGTCAAGGTTGTCACACCTCATTCCACTACTTCATCCTTCAAACAATCCTCTCATCCATTCTTCACACCACTTTCCACCCATATAGCCAAGACACCATAAACACCACACCCTTTTGAAGATTAAAGATCAAACAATCAAGAAAGAAGTAGAATATCATAGTAGTATATTGGAATAATGAAATTTCATGTTGAATCATCTTATGTTATGAACCTCATAGCCATGAGAGGCTAAATCTCTCATGACTACTCAGTGACATTATGATAATGAATAAGTGTTTGGTATGACCGTGATCTCTTTAATCTCAAGCTTATGTTACAATCGTGTTATATCCTATCTTATCAGTTTTTGCTTATCAACTTAGATTATATAATCATACCAGCATAGGTCGAAAGACCCGTTATGATCTATGTGGTTTTAAAGATTTGTCTATGATCTTTATCGTTTGTGTTGAGAAATCCACTTTTGTGAATTGATAAACAAAATAAGTCTTGATATAATAAGTAACTAAACTATTTAAGTGACACATCTGGTCTAGTCTACTAAATATAAGTCTTGAGTTAATCAAGTTAATTTGTGAAAATGTTTTCTGAGGAGAAATCCTTTTTGTAAGTTAAAGGTTCTATTTTCAAGATCATTTCCAACACTTATGAATTATTTTCAACTATCCGAGTAGTCACTTTATTATCATTGGTAAAACAAAAAGTTATTTTCAAGTTAAAGTTTATTTTCTTTCTGATTATCTTAACACTACTCAAATCCCTGTGGACGACCTGGTCTTACCTAAAAAGATTATACTATATACGTGGGTTATACTTTTACCCGTGTGTTTCCCTATAATAAAATTGGTATTTTTAGTGATTATAAATTTAAAGCTTTTGAAACACATTAAAGTTTTTGGCGTCTTGCCGGGGATTTTTAAGCTGTTTTGTAGTCAACCCTAGAAAACTACTTTAACTCCCCCTCTTTTTACAAAAATCACCGTACAATTTTCTAGCAAACTGACCCAAATAATTTCTCTCTTGGATGCATACGCGTGCTTCCAATTCTGAACTTGTTGAACCTTTACCTGAACCTGAACGCACTCTGAATCGAAGACTTCGTCGACGAAACAGAAGTGTTCCATACGATCAAAGAAACAATCCACCACAACACCCGAGAATTGTCTACCCGCCAATTCTTAACATCAATTACTTCCGTCACTTTCTTGATATTCTTCAAAATTATGATCCAATAAATGATGAACCTATGTGGGTTGCCGACCGTGTTGTCGCTCCGACTCCCGGTTCCTCAATCACTATTCCTGAAACCGCTAACGAATTTGCTATTAAAGGTAACCACTTGACCCTTGTCAATGGAAACCAACTTGATGACAGAACCAAAACTGATCCTCATAAACACATTCATGAATTCCTCAGAATTTGCAATATGTTTAAATACAGAGACACTAAAAATGAAGTCGTCCGTCTAATAATGTTTCCCCTATCACTCACTGGAGAAGCAAAAACATGGTTGAACAAACTCAATAAAGGAACTATTGAAACGTGGGATGAACTTCGAACTGCTTTCATTAGCCAATTATTTCCCCCAGCTCTTTTCGACTGACTCCTCAGATAAATCCGTGCCTTTTCTGAACAAGAAAATGAATCTCTGACAGATACTTGTCTTCGTATGAAAGAAATGCTCCAAAATTGCCATGGTCATAATCTGTCCAAAGGCAATATTATCAAAATCTTTTATCATGGTCTCAGCAAAATAACCCAAGAAGTTCCGAATGCCGCAACTGGTGGTATTTTCCTTTATAAAACACCAAATCAAGCTTATCAGCTTCTCGAAGATAAAGTCTTACTCAAACTCGATTGGGCTAAAAATCAAAAGACCAAGACATCTCTTAAGAAAACTGTTGCTTTCGCCGATGAAGGTAGCAGTAATACCGATACTAACAAAATTATGGCCCGAATGGATGCCATGACTATGAAAATGGATGCTCAGTACAAAGAACTCCAATCTCGTGCTAAACAACCAACACCCAATCTTGATGTTGATGACATACCTATGTCCCGTAAAGAAGAAGCAAAATTCATGAAAACTTTCCGTAAGACTCATTTTTACAATGATTACCGTGACCGAGACTCGAATCGCGATAATTGGAGTTCAAGCGGACAAAATGATTATAATCGAGACAACTATCGATCCAACACCGATGATAAACTATACGATCTTTAGAAACAATTCAACGATTTCATGAAGTCTCAGCAATCAACTAATGCTTTTGTCAAAGAAATATTCATGGACCTCAAAACTCAACTCTAAATAGTAGCCAAAAATCATCAAGATTCAATCCAGAATCTTGAAACTAAGTTCGACAGACTTGCTGACAAGCAATTTGGTCGACCTTCTGGATCTCTTCCAAGCAACACTCAACCAAATCCACGAGGTAGCAATTCTAAATCCTACCAACCGCCGCAAGCTCGTAACGAGCATGTAAATGCCGTATTCACAAGAAGTGGTAAAACCTACAATCCACCAGAAAACCCGAATGGAGAACAAAACAAAACCAAAAACCCTATCAATTTCGATAGCGATGATGAAGACGATGAACCTACACCACAACCAAAGATTCAAACCCAGAAACCAGTTAAAGAAACACCATTACCCAAACCATACAAACCAAAAATTCCGAATTCTCAATACCTAAGAAAAGAAAAAATGAAAGCCCAATAAGGAAAATTCCTCGACATGATCCGAGCCGTCCGAATCAATATACCTCTTATCGACGTCTTAGCCGGAATGCCTAACTATGGAAAATTTCTCAAAGAACTCATAAGCAACAAGCATAAAATAGAACAAATTTCTGCCGCTTTCCTTAGCGATGAAAGTTCAGCGATGATCCAGAATAAAGTTCCACCAAAACTTAGAGACCCCGGAAGTTTCCTTATTCCATGTAATTTCAACAAAAATTTCTCTTGTAATGCCTTAGCCGATCTTGGTGCTAGCATTAACCTTATGTCATATTCCTTATATGCGAAACTATTTCTCGAAACTCTTAAACCTACCAAAATGAGCGTAAGATTAGCCGACAGATCATTCCAATGCCCTGTTGGAATAGCTAAAAATATGCTCGTTGAAGTTGGTAAATTCACTTTTCCTGCCAATTTCTTTATTCTCGAAATGAAGGAAGACATTAAAGTTCCCCTCATCTTAGGACAACCCTTTCTTCACACTTCTGATGCAGTTATTCGAGTTAAACAGAAGCAACTCAATCTTGGAGTTGGGACTGAAAGAATGATCTTTAATATTGACTCTGCAATGAAACACTCTTACTCAAACGATGATACCTGTTTTAGTATCGATGTTATCGATGAAATTTTAGAAGAAGATTTCAACGCTCTTCTAGACGAAAGAAGCAAAATCCTCTGTTAGTGTAAATATTATGATATTTAATCTATACGATCTCTTTATGTTTTGGTGATGACAAACATGTGACTTGTAATACATAACCTAAAGTGCGCAAGTTACTCGTAATCACAAATCATCAATGCATACATGCATCAACATCTCTTGACATCTCAAGTATGCATCAAGACGAACATTGGTTTACACCCGACGTAAATCACATAAGGTATGTACAAACAAATCATTAAACATGATTAGTGATCAAGAAAATAATTTTTCTTATTAATCCATCACATTTCTACAAAACTATATTTTTACAAAATACACAAAATAGTTTTGCTAAATGAAAACAAAAATAAAGTTTTATTTGAAATTCAAATTTTGAATTCAGTTTCCCCCCCAAAACTGAATACAGCTCAGCCAGATAAACCTTCCCCATAAAAGGACAAAAATCCAAGCGTCAGTCTAGGGGCGGCCCCCTTAGTGCCTAGGGCGACCCCAATATATATATGGGACCGCCGGGACCGCCACCAGCTGACCGTTAGATTTCCCTGCCAATAAATACTGCACTCTCTCCTACAGAAAATTAGCCCACATTGCACAGATTTTTCAAATTCCTTTCTCTCTCTAAAATCCCCTTTCTCTCTTTAAATCTCTTGATCACTAACATAGTTTAATCTTGTTTAAATGTGATCCAATCTTCTATCCTTTCCTTCTTCCCTCATGTGCAAGAGAAGAACTTTGGTCATCTTCAAGATCCGAAGTTATGTAGTCTAGTTAGTCCATTTGTA
Source organism: Tanacetum coccineum (assembly GCA_026074375.1). Taxonomy (NCBI): domain Eukaryota; kingdom Viridiplantae; phylum Streptophyta; class Magnoliopsida; order Asterales; family Asteraceae; genus Tanacetum; species Tanacetum coccineum. The sequence goes on along the minus strand of BQNB010069503.1, from coordinate 3,749 downwards.
ACATTTGTTACATATAGATCGAGTCCATGTCTTCCAATCTTTAGTAGTGTGTAGATCCAAATGATGAATATTATTTTTGATGGGTTTTATTGTGGTTGTTATTATTTTGGGCATAAAATAACATTTAGTGTAGTGGGTAGATTGGTTCTAGCTAAGATTAGGACTCGACATCTAGCTTAGTGTCGGAAAATAATGTAAGCGACGCGGTTTATGTGTTTAGGCCATAAAACACAAGGTTTGTTATGTTGGGTTTCCCCCCCAAAACTGAATACAGCTCAGCTAGATAAACCTTCCCTATAAAAGGACAAAAATCAAAGCGTCAGTCTAGGGGCGGCCCCCTTAGTGCCTAGGGCGGCCCCCATATATATATGGGGCCGCCGGGACCGCCACCAGCTGACCGTTGGATTTCCCTGCCTATAAATACTGCACTCTCTCCTGCAGAAAATTAACCCTCTTTGCACAGATTTTTCAAATTCCTTTCTCTCTCTAAAATCCCCTTTCTCTCTCTAAATCTCTTGATCACTAACATAGTTTAATCTTGTTTAAATGTGATCCAATCTTCTATCCTTTCCTTCTTCCCTCATGTGCAAGAGAAGAACTTTGGTCATCTTCAAGATCCGAAGTTATGTAGTCTAGTTAGTCCATTTGTAACATTTGTTACATATAGATCGAGTCCATGTCTTCCAATCTTTAGTAGTGTGTAGATCCAAATGATGTATATATTTGGATGGGTTTATTGTGGGTTGGTTAGTATTTTGGGCCTTAAAATACATTAGTGTAGTGGTAGATTGGTTCTAGCTAAGATTAGAACTCGACATCTAGCTTAGTGTCGGAAAATAATGTAAGCGACGCGGTTTATGTGTTTAGGCCATAAAACACAAGGTTTGTTATGTTGGGCCATAAAACATAACGGGTTTGGTTATACCCGAAGAAGAACTCGACATCTAGCTTAGTGTCAGAAAATAATGTAAGCAACGTTATAAGGTTTTCTCCGCCGAAAGGGAGCTTGTTGATTAGTGAAGTAACTCTCGAGTTGGATACTCGGGGAGTGGAGTAGGGCGAAGAGGAGCTTCATGACCGAACCACTATAAATCACCGTGTCGGTTTGCATTTTCTTTTACCTTTCTCTTTACTTATGTCTTTACATTTATTGCTTTACTTTTACACTTGCATTGTACTTATGATTGTGTGATGTGTTGTGTATGTTGCGTTAGCCATGGTTGTGAAGCTCTTTGTAGTAAACATTGTGAGTGTGGAAATATTGATAGAAGATGTACTAGTTATTGTAAATCTATTATTGACACTTCTCATATTGCGTCAAACTTAATTGGTGATTTGATACATAAGATCTAGTCCGAAAAACCTCTTCTGGAGGCGGTCTTATAAATTGGGTGGCCGCCTGATGTACTAGGCGGCCCCTTTATATTTATGGGACCGCCAGTAGAGAGTGATGTAAGTTTTGTATTGACTAATTTAAAGTTTTATAATGGAAACGTATTCACCCCCCTCTACAGTTTCCACAATTGGTATCAGAGCCACGTCGCTCTAGTTTTCAAAACAAATGATTTTTAAAATAGAGTACGATCTATGTATCAAATTACCCATGAAGAAGGATTAAATATGAAAAGTGTTTCGTACTAGTTTTGTTATTAAATATACTTCGTATACTAGCTTGAAGAAAATTTTTCTCAAAAGAAATTGGAAGTGTCAACTTATGTTTGTCTAAGTCATAAGAGTAGAAATGATGTCTAAAACATGAAATTTATATGCTGGAACAAGTTTTTAAAGTCTTATGTTCTACAGTTAAGTTACAAAATGATTTTGAACAAAAAAACGTGTTTTAGGGTCACTGGTGGCGGTGCCATAAATGTTAGGGCGGCCCCCAAATATATATGGGGGCCGTCACCTTTATGGGGGCCGCCTGTCTGTTTCGTCAGTTTTTGGAAACTTTGAAAAATCATATAAAATCAACCGTAAGTCCGTAGAAGTCGTGCCACCTGCCATTTTGAAGATAATTGAGTCTAGTTTTATTTAAAAATACTTCCAAGTCTTTATTCCAAACTTAAGTCAGTCAGAAATGCAAAATACTACATAGTGGTCAAAACTATATGTTTCGGTTTGACGTAAAACTTGTAGTTTACCTTTTCTTTCAAGTCGATCATTTCTAGTCAACTTATCCTTGAAAACATTGATCTTGATTAATTTTTAAAATGAGGAGGAAACTATTGTTGTTTTCAAATAAAATCAAGCAATGTATACATCGTTATATCTAATACACAAAACGACGACGAATATCCTTATGTGTATGCTAGATGATTATATGTGTTTAACTTTTGTTTCAACTTGGTTAATAGATATTCATAAGTAATCATTACTATTTGTAATTGAGCTAATTATATATCTAAACATATGTTCCATGTATGTTATTTGTATGTTACTAATTTTCCGTATTATGCCTAATAGGAGTTACGCTAGATTTCTTGCGTTAAGTTGCAAAATTATTTGTGCATTGCATATAGGAATAGATCACTATATTTACAAGTGTTACATAAACATCTTGTAGATTATTTTGAGTGTAGTAACCCATTTAGAAACAAGAGTTAAATAGTTTATCAAGTGTGTGGAAAAATAATGTCCTAAGATTATATGTTAAAATCCGTCACAAAAATATTTCCAACACATTAACTCTCTTCCAACAAGATGTCTAAATCTTTTCATCGTCTTGCTTTGTTTGACCTTGGGTTGGTTAAACAAAAGAAAATATCATATTAATACATTCGTATTTAAGTAAAAGAAATTGTATTTTTTTATTAAACTTTGCTTGTGCTTGCATTGTTCTAACACACACACATAATTATATTTTTTTTATAAACATATAGTATTTTACAAAAGATGTGTATTGTATTCAAATGGTTAGAAAAATCATTCATACACTAATAAAATATCAAAAACTATGCATGCTATGCATAACAACAAATAGTTTTTCGCATAAACAAAACATATGACAATCCTGAAGTAAGAAATTAACTTGTCATTATTCATCAACCTCACACTTACAACTAGTCTTAGGACTAATGGAACATACTATGAAAACCTTTATTTGTCTTCTTTTAAAAGAGTATTCGTGAGGGTCAAGAAAGATTTCAAAAATATATCAACTCATTATTCAAACTATGATTGATATTATTATCGAATCTAATTGATAGGTTTTCGAGTATGGATAAGAAATCGGATTCTTATTTGTCTAGCTTTAAGATTATATCAAAATATAACAAGAGATATTATCTTAAACCTACATACTCAATCACACTCGATTGATATAAAAATAATGACATCCCTTTCTAAGACGATAAGAATATGCATCGGATCATAACTCACACATGTGTAGATGATGTCATATTGAGTCTACTTGTCCAATAGTTGTATTCTAAATATTTAGAAAATATATGCATAAAATACACAATGAAGTAGGATTGACGACTTGAATGTTTTGTCCAAAATATTCTAGTACTGTTACCTTGCAATGCAATTGGTAAAGTTGTCATCTGCGAAAAGCCAAACATGACCAAATGCACAACATAAACTCAAACTATCTTCTTATCAAAACTCTCTCTTACTTTACCAAATAAGCATAATATTTTTTCCTCACCAAATGAGAACCCTTTAAACATCTAAGGTTAGGATCAGGAAGAATTGAACATATTCCACAAACCATTTTTGTGCTTTCTTTCAATAGGTGATCGTAAGGG
>BQNB010069502.1:0-33467 GCA_026074375.1 Tanacetum coccineum | reverse complement strand
CCTCGGGAGGTTCATCAATTGAAGATTTATCAGTTTTAGCTTCACAAACTTTAAGTTCTTTTCTAATTTTAGGCAAATAATTTCCTTGGTTGGGAGGGGATGGTGAATGATCACTATTAAGAATTTCTTTAAGAAGAAGAATATCCCCATTCGAGTCGTAATAAGAGTCAACAACTTCCGGTGAAGTTGGATCATCTTCAAGAGCGAGGAAAGCATCGGCTTCCTCAAGAAGAAGAAAATCACTATCCCCGAAAGGAGTGAGAGTCGTAGAAGAGGTAGAAACGATCGGGTCATTATAAGTAGTGGGATTGCCACTCGCGATCACATTATAGAAACCAAGAACTTCTTGAGAATACACCTCATAAGCCATTTCAATGACGTCGATTCGGTTAACCGAATTATCATTGTAATTAGAGGAGTATCTCGAAGTTTGATCAAGATTGAATGTGATGGCTTCTTTTCCAACATGAAGGGTTATATCACATTTGTATACATCAATCAAAGCACGTCCGGTCTTTAAGAAAGATCTCCCGAGAATTAGAGGAACTCGGGGATCGGCATCAAAGTCTACGACTACAAAATCGGCCGGGAATTGGAACTTTCCTACTTTTACGTAGACATCTTCGGCGATACCGATCAGTTGGGTGATCGAACAGTCCGCAAGTTCAAGAGTCATACAAGTAGGAGTGAGTTCTGGAAGAAAAAGTTTTTCTCACACGGATAATGGCATGAGATTTATGCTAGCGCCAAGATCGGCTAAGGCTAAGCACTCATCTATTTCGGGAAAATCACACGGTATGAGAAATTTGTCGGGGTCTCTAAGTTTTTCGGGTAACTTTTTGAGGAGAACCACCGAGCAATGCTCATTCAACGGAGTTCTAGCTATTTCACTTAATTTTTTTGTTTCCAATTAAGGCTTTAAGAGTCGAGGCAAATTTTGGCATAAGAATCAAAGCATCCGTGAGGCTAATTTCGAAACTCAAATCTTTAAAGATTTCATAGAATTTCTCAATTTGATCGTTAGCTTTTTCACCGCGCCTTTCATCATTACGTCTTGAAGGATACATAATTGACAGTTTCGGGTTAGGCATCGGAGCACTAACGGGAGTAACAACGGGCTCAGAATTTGGTACATGGGGTTGAACTTGGACAACCAGAGGTTGGATGTCTTTGGTATTTCCATTATTAGTAGGAGGCACCATGTCCTTTGTCACCTCGGTTTCACGTTCCACTACTTTAGGAGGAGAAGAAGAAGTAGCAGGAATCGTGGGTCCTTGATAAGAAATGCCACTTCGGGTAGTGATTGCTTTCAAATAACTTTTCGGGTTAGCAACGGTGTTGCTTGGAAGAGAACCCGAGCTCGAAGTAGAGGTGGTATTGGAATTCATGAACTTGGTAAGCAAATTGGTTAAATTGGTCATTTGATTTTGCATGTTTTGGGTTTGGTTTTGCATATTTCTCATAACCGCATCATTAGCTTTGATGTAGTTTTGAAAATCATCCTTCGACACACCTTGTGTTTGCGGAGCCGGAGCTTGGTAAGGTTGAGCTTGGTGAACAGGGGTTTGATTAATCGGGGGTCGGTAAATTTGGCCTTGATTAACCGGGGGTTGGTAGGTGGAAGCTTGGTTGTAATTATTTCCTCAGTTTTGGTTGTAACGGTTTTGGTTATTTCCTTGGTTTTGTTGAACGGGAGGAAAACCAGGAGGTCGAATTTGATTAGCAATCGGGGCTCGGTAACCGGTATTTCCTTGATTGAAATTAGCTGCAGCGGCTTGGGAAACATATTCTTGAATATTGTCACGATAAACGTTGCCATCGGTGGCGGGACAATTTCGGTAAGCATGAGCACCACACGCAAAAACACAAACTTTCACGAGACCGCTTTCACAGTAGCGTAGCTTGGGTTTTGGTTTTCATAAACCGAGAAGTAAGGCTTTCACCATATCTTTAAGTTCAGCAACATCGGGAGAAATACCGGGGGTAGAACTGCTCGCACTCACTTTGGCAACAACCGGTTTGTTACGTGAATTACGAACTTTGGATTTGCTCTCGATGATTCTTAGGCAATCACGGGGCATTTTATCCAAAAAGTTACCACCCGTGGCACAATTCCAAACTAATCTGAACATTATCAGTCCAAGCATTTCATAGAAAGTATCGAGTTGATGTAATTCTGAAAATCTATGATGTGGGCATGCCTGAAGAAGATCGTTGAATCGGTCCCATGCCTCGTAAAAAGTTTCATCAAATCGTTGTTGAAATCTCATGATTTCATTTCGAAAGTTTCTTGTCTTAGAAGGAGGGAAGAATTTGTTGATGAATTTCAAAACAAGATCATCCCATGTGAGAATCGATCGAGGGGGTTCTTTTTCAAGCCAAATCCGGGCGGCACCCTCGAGGGAAAATGGGAAAAGCATAAGCTTAACCGACGTACTTGGGACGTTCGGGAACTTCATCGTAGAAGTGATCTTGTTGAAATAACGAATGTGAGCATGAGGGTCTTCTTTGTCATGTCCAAAAAATTGTTTATTTTGAACAAGAGTAAGCAAACCATGCTTAAGCTCAAAGTTGTCCGCGGTGATCTCGGGAACAACGATGGCATCCTCGTAACCCTCGGTGGGTGCTTCGAGCAATTGAGCCATAGTACGATTATCGGCCATCGTAACTACGGGAGGAGCTTGATTTTCAATTGGTTCCACAAGATTAAATGGTTCAACAAAAGTCGGTGGGACTTGTTGTTGTTGACGGTTAGAATTACGAGATTGAGAACGAGTGCGCATGCACTAAAATATAAAAAGAAAATTTATACTAATTTTTTTTTTGGTTTTTCAACAATGTATTCACAATTTATTTTAATAACGGACAATGAGATAAGACACTTAAACCTAATAATCAACTCGCTTCTCGGTAACTCTTTAAAGAGAAAAACGCACAAAGGAGCGGAGGAGTAGGAAAGCGCGAAGCTATTAAAAACCTTCTCCTTTAGGGTCGTAGTTCGTTGGAACGACCCGTCTTATACCCCTCATAGAGTTTGTTTATCTTCCAAAGGTGAACCGTACCTCGCGAGTGACACAAAATGTAAGTTTTTGATCTTTGGTTCGGGAACTTATTAATGATAATATTTCAGTAGAAAGTATTATATTGATGGTGAGTTTTATTTCTTTTTATGGACAATGTTTTTTTATTTTTTATTTGTTTTTTTTTGTTTTATATATATACTAAAAAGAAATGAAAAATATTTTTGTGTTTTTTATATTTTTTTTAAGAAAATAATTTCACAAAGAAGGATCTTGGAAGCACAAATTGTCAAACGGAACAACAATCGTATACACTTCTCCCCGGTAGCGGCGCCAAAAATTGACAATGAGATAAACTCAGCCCTTTATATATATTAAATATAATAAATATATAAATATATTATAAGAATCAAAAATCTCAATGTAGAAAATCCGGAAGTATGATTCCCGGGTCGTTATCCCCAACGAGGAATGCCATTGAAAGTCGAGAGTCGTTTTGATAATCGATGCTTGAATGGAACAAGATTTTGATTGGTTTTCTAAAACTAATGGAAAATTAATGCAATTTAAACTAAAAAAAGCAATCTACACTAAAAATGAGAAAGGCACACAAATTTAAACTAAAAATATAAACGGGAATCTAAAAACGTAACCTAAAAACGTAACCTAAAAACCTTAAATTTTCAAAAATTAACTTAAAATATTTTTTTTACTTTTGATAGACTCTAATTGACTAAAAAGTGAGATTAAAGAAAACTAGAACGAAAACAGAGTTAAATTGAGCTAGAAAATACAAAAAACGAGCACGGGAACAAATTCCGCTCTTTAAAAAAAGAAATTTTGCAAAAATGACCCTACAAAAGTTTTTCTATTTTTCCTAAGTGTAATATGACAAAAGAAAATTTTCTAAAAAAGAATTATATTTTTTTGATTTTTATTTAATTTTTAATAATTAAAAAACAGTTTTAAAGAAAATAAATGATAAAAAATAGTAAACAAAATGGGAAAAATCCCAAAAAATACAGAAAAGTAGTTTAAAGTGTACTGGATTTAGGAAAAATAAAAGCTAGAAAAGTGGGCTTATAAATAAGCTGAAAACAGCTTATGGGCTTAATGGGCTAAATGGCCCTTATATAATTAATTTTGCAACTCACTACCGGATGAGCTATTGTAGCATACCGGTAGTGAGTGTTATAAATGTTGGTTGATTGGGGTTGAGGTCCCAAGTTCGAGCCCTGCTCACTAGGGGCTTCCCTAATACCAACGTTTTTGTTTTTCATTTTTTTTACAACTTTTTAGATAAGATGAAAATAAGCAACTTTAAAAAAGACAAAAAAATTTATAACTAACAAATAAGCAAGAAATAAGCTAAAAAAGAGCAGAAATGCTTAATTTACTCTAAGAAAAAAAACTAACTGTTTGGCTAGATTTTAACTCAAATAAGCAATCAAATAAGCTAAAATTCTAAAGCACTAAACCTAATAAGCAGCTAAATACCTAAATTAAGCAAAACTAACTAACCAAAAGCACAAATAAGCAAAGAAAAGTGGCAGTTTGCTAATTTATACTAAGACTAAAAGAGTGCTTAACTGTTAAGCTAACTAGGGGCAAAATAAGCTGAGGACAGGTCAAATAAGCAAACACAAAAGCTAAGCTTATTATAATAAGCAAGCTAACAAGAAATAAGCACAAAGGGACAGGCAGAAAAGCAACAATAGCGACTAAGCAAACCTATATAACATTTGCACTACACAAAGAAAAAAGCTAAAATGCAAATGTGGCCAAAACTAAAGGGTAAAATAAGCTAGAAAAAAGGAAAATAAGCAAAGATCATAAGGGCCTACACCTAATAAGAAAAAGGGCATAAAAATAAGCTACTAAGGAACAACAGAGAAGGCCAAAATTAAGCCAAAATAAGCCAAATGGCCTAAGCTGCATACAAACCGTCAAAAGGGCCTCTTCGGTCTTAATTTTCAAGCAATTAGAGGGGCCTAGGGTCTTAATGGCTTATAAGAGCTTAAAGGGTGTCCTAGGGGCTTTCTAAAAATGCAAAAACAAAATAATTTGAAAAGCAAATAAGCTGGAAAAAGGCTAAGGAAAAGAGGCTGTTTGCACCAGGCAATTTTTTTGGCTTTAAAAAAAACTTAGTGCAGGCTTATAAATAAGCAAACAAATAAGCTCAAAATTGAAAAGCTAGTGTAAAGAGATGGAGTGTGGCTCCTAATGAGCTTGTGCACACATTTTCATAAGCTACAAACAACTTTTACTATCTGGTAATCTAAAGTAAAAAAAATGGCTTTTTGAAACAAAAAATAGGCTTAAGAAGAGTGGACAGATTTTGACATAACAAGGATACACTAAATGAAAACTTTAATAATGCATTAGGACATAAAAATGACACTAAAACAAGAAGAAGAAAGGCAGAGGATAAAAAGAGAGAGTAAAATAAAAGAAAAGAAGGAAAAATAAAAAAGAACATCAAAGCTAGATTTAAAAGCCTTATGGAAATAAGCTCTTAAAACTGTTTTTGTCACACAGTTTTCAAAGACCACTTATAAAAACTCAAAAACAAACTTTTAGACTTAAACAACTCTAAAAACAGATTAAACATACTTAAAAAAAGCTTGCAAAAGAAAGCCAAGTGAGCCAAAGTATTTTTAAACCAATATGACCCGTTTTGTACCCTTAACCCAAACACCCCTTTAAGTTTTAAAGGTCCTTTTTAAAACTGATTGTAAAGGTGATTAAGGGCTTGGTTGGTTGAAAATCGATGAAACACATAAACATAAAAGGCATAAATAAGCAAATCTCATCAAAAAATAAGCACTTAAAAGCACTAAATAAGCAAAGTGGATTTAAGCAGTTTATAACTAAATAAGGCAGTTTAAAGCTAAAAACTTAAACTAAGAGCTAAAAAACTATAAAACAAGCATAAAAAACATTAACCAACATAAATAAGCTGTAATAAGCTAAATTAAGCAGACAATAAGCAATGCTACAGTAAAATGCAAAAATTGGAAAAATAAGAAAACTTACCAATCCCTTGCTCAAAACAGGGAAAATAAAAGAGTCTACAAGCTCTAGCTTGTGAAAAAGACAAGCTAGTATGTCTATAAGCTCTTCCACAATTAGCTTATTCATCCAATTTAAGCTGAGGTACTTTTGAGGGGAGGATTTTTTGTGTTTTTCTTAACAGTTTATATATTGAGTTAATTTTTATGAAAGCAGGTTATAAAAGGCTTTAGTGAAAGCTTATAGGATCTTTTGAAAAACCTTTGAACACAAGTAAACTTAGATAGATTAAAACTAACTTCAAATTTTCATTAACTTAAAAACATTACAAGATTTAAAAGACAATAATTAAAAATGACTTAAAACTAAAACTAGATAAAAACTAAAAACTACTTGCCAAATGGCTACAATGAGCTCCTATTTATACTAAAAACGACTAAGTGTTTGCCCTATCTTCAATCTTTGTCTTCTTCTAGTTGTGTTTGTTTGCTGAGACAAACACACAAGTGTGTTTCTTGTGTGAGGTGAAACATAGTTGATCTTGGCCCTTAATCTTTGCTTGAAGCCCAATCAAATCAATCTTGGCCCTTGATTGTTGTCGTTTTCTCTTGCCTAATAGATAGGTTTAGGATCGCCAGGCTGTCGTAATAGTTTGACTTAGTGAGGTTGGGTGAAGTGGGAGTTAATGTTTTAGGCTGGTGTTGCAGTTTAAAGCCAAAACGACAATAACAATTGTTCTGGAATGTTTGGCGGTGAAAACCGGTACTATGTATTTGTTGATTTAGATGCAGAGGGGAATTTTGAGGAGTTTGGCAAAAGAACCCCTCAAGTTATAACGTGGTTTTACAATGGTGGTCCTTGTGGTGATAAAGTTTTATGGGGTTGGCAGAATTAGTCCCCCTAAGTTATAAGGGCTATTACATGCATGGTCCTTTAATAAGTAATACTTATAGGGGGTTGGCAAGAACAGCCCCTAAACTTATATATTCTCATCTTGAGTACGTGTTTTTGGAGGGTACCGATAAATTACCCGTCATAATCGCTAAAGACTTAAAAGATGAGGACAAGTTCGCTCTTCTTAAGGTTCTTAGATCACGTAAGCGTGCCATAGCTTGGAAGATGTCGGAAATTAAGGGAATAGATCCAAAGTTTTGTACCCATAATATTTTAACCTAAAAATTTACGAGGTTATTAAGAAAGATGTTATCAAACTTCTTGAAGCCGGATTAATTTATCCCATATCCGATAGTCCGTGGGTTAGCCCAGTCCATTGTGTGCCCAAGAAAGGTGGTATAACCGTGATTGAAAATGATGACAATGAATTGATACCTACTCGATTGATTACGGGATGGTGTGTATGCATTGACTACCGAAAGTTAAATGATGCCACCCGTAAAGATCATTTTCCATTACCGTTTATGGACCAAATGCTTGAGAGGCTCGCGGGAAACAAATACTATTGTTTTCTAGATGGTTTCTCGGGTTACTTTCAAATACCAATTGACCCGAAGGACCAAGAGAAGACCACCTTCACATGCCCTTACAGAACTTTTGCCTACCGTCGAATGCCTTTTGGCTTATGTAATGCTCTGGGCACATTCCAAAGGTGCATGATAGCCATTTTCCACGACATGATCGAGGAAACAATAGAGGTCTTCATGGATGATTTCTCGGTCTTCAGGGATTCCTTCTCTTCATGCCTCTCCCATTTAGACAAAATGCTCAAAAGGTGCGAAGACACCAATCTTGTTCTAAATTGGGAGAAGTGCCATTTTATGGTCAAAGAGGGCATCATCCTCGGCCATAAAATTTCTAAGTCCGGGATTGAGGTCGATAAAGCCAAAGTTGATGTAATAGCAAAACTACCTCATCCTACAACCGTCAAAGGAGTTAGAAGTTTTTTAGGACATGCCGGATTTTACCGTAGGTTTATTCAAGACTTCTCAAAAATCTCCCGACCAATGACCCACCTTCTAGAGAAAGAAACCCCATTTGTCTTTTCCAAGGAATGTGTAGAGGCATTTAATGCCCTTAAGAAGAAATTGACCGAAGCACCAATTTTAGTTGCCCCCGATTGGGACCTACCGTTTGAGATTATGTGTGATGCTAGTGACTTTGCGGTAGGTGCGGTCTTGGGGCAACGTAAGACCAAACATTTTCAACCGATACACTATGCAAGCAAGACTATGACCGACGCTCAAGCTCATTATACTACTACAGAAAAAGAGCTTTTAGCCGTAGTGTATGCAATCGATAAAATTCTTGTCATAACTTGTCTGACAAAAAACATAGTGTTAAACGATCGTTCGACTCTAAATAAAAAAAATATCTTTTGTCAAAACACGATTCAAAGCCGAATTGCTCCTGTGTGGTTCTCTTGCTCCAAGAATTTAATTTCACGATCCATGATAAATAAAAGGAGCCGAGAACCTTGCTGCCGACCATCTTTCCCAATTAGAGGATCCTCATCAAACTATGCTCGAGAACAAGGAAATAAATGAAACATTTCCTCTCGAGACACTTGGTATGGTGACTTTTCATGGTTATGAAAGTACCTCATGGTTTGCCGACTTTGCAAATTACCATGCGGGGAATTTTGTTGTGAAAGGGATGTCATCCCAACAAAAGAAGAAAATTTTCAAGACGTATAAGCATTAATATTTTAAAGGACGACCCCTACTTATTTAAAGTGTGTGTAGATCAAGTGATTTGGCGGTGTGTTTTGGCCAAGAAGCCCATGATATCTTCATGGCTTGCCATAATAGACCCACCGGGGGACATCATGGTGCCAACTACACCGCTAAAAAAGTCTTTGATTAGGGATTTTATTGGCCGACTATTTACTGAGATGCCCATGACTTGGTCACACGGTGTGACGCTTGTCAACGTTAAGGAAAAATCTCACAAAGGGATGAAATGCATAAAATGCAATCCAAGTTTGGGAGATCTTTGACATTTGGGGCATTGATTTATTAATGGGTACCATTCCTGTCCCTCACGAGGTAACATATAAACTTTTGAGTTTTTCACATTTTCTGTCGATTATTTATATTTGTAATATTTCAACCTAAGTATTATTATTAATTTGTCGAAAAATGGGGTTAAAGCGAAGACTACGCCCCCCACGCCTACCCTGAGCACTCCCCCACCAATGACGCTCGAGTTGTTTGCAAATTCTTAAAATCTCTCTTCGCCCAATTTGGAACACCTCATGCTATCATTAGTGATCGCGGTACCCATTTTTGCAATGACTAATTTGCAAAAGTCATGCTTAAATACGGAGTTACTCAACGTCTCTCCACCGCGTATCACCCACAAACAAGTGGGCAAGTTGAGGTTTCAAATCGTGGTTTGAAACGAATTCTTGAAAGGACCGTAGGTGAAAACCATCTCTAGTCTGATAAGTTGGATGACGCCTTATGGGCCTTCCGTACATCTTTCAAAACACCCATCGGGTGCACCCCTTACAAGCTCGTGTATGGGAAGGCTTGTCATCTACCTGTCGAGCTCGAGCATAAGGCCTACTAGGCCTTAAAACATTGCAATTATGACCTTTTGACCGCGGGTGATCACCGAAAAGTTCAAATGAATGAATTGAATGAACTTCGTGATCAAGCCTATGAGAACTCTTTGATCTACAAAGAGAAGACAAAGAGGATCCATGACTCCAAGATCAAGAACCGCGTTTTCAACGTTGGTGATCGAGTCCTCCTCTTTCTATCTCGATTTAAAGATTTCTTAGGCAAGCTTAAGACCCGCTGGACTGGACCATTCACCATTACCCAAGTATTTCCATATGGCACCGTCGAGTTATCTCAAACCGACGGGCCAAACTTCAAGGTGAATGGTCATCGACTTAAGCACTACTTTGGAGGGGACATACCACATATGGTTGTCCCGGATCTCCAAACTTTCCCCAAGGACCAATGAATTCGGGGACGGGTCAAGCTAAGTGACCTTAAACAAGCGCTTCGTGGGAGGCAACCCATGCTTATCCTTCTATCTTCTTTCTATTTTCTAATAAGTGTAACGTGAGGAGGTGTGCCTCTTCCATTCTCGTGTTTTGTGTTTTGTTGTATGTCCAGGATTGTCCCGGATTTTTGAAGCCTCTCGTGCTCGCGGTTTTTGTCCTTCGTTCACTCGAGCTTCACATCCTCAGCTTCATTTTGGGAATCCAATATCCAAATCTTATCGACTAACGTTTATCTTTAAGCATACTTAATAAACGGCTTAGGATTTACGTAGAGACCCTTCTTAAAACATTGAGGACAATGTTCAACTCTAGTATGGGGGGATCTATCGATTTGATTATACCTGCAGCCGTTGTTTTCACGTAATCCCGTTTTTACCACCAAAATACCAAAAAAATGAAAAAATTTAAAAAATTCCAAAAATAAAATAAGTGTTTTTGTCACAATGTTGACTTTCCTGCTGGGTAGAATAAGAATAAATTTTGACTCGATCGAGCATGTTGCGCTCTAGCTTGTCCCTTAACTTTTAGACTAAGCATTCGCGGATCTTTTTATTAAAGATTTTAAATTTGCGAAGAACGAAAAATGATAGAGTTAATTATGAGTTAGATGCTAAACAAGGATTAGTTGGAAATCTTAAGAGCTCATAAGTGTAGTTTGTGGCTTTTTCTCCCATAAGCTCCTAAACCGGACTAATAATACGTGCTATTTTCGAAAATTAAACTTAAATCAACAATTTTTGATATTGAAGCTTTATTAATGTAGTCGACAACATTAATTTATTTAGTCTTAGTTCAAATTTATACTTGAATTTTCTAAAAAGAAGTTTTCTCTATATCGTGGTAATATATAAAAAAATGAGTAATAATTATAAACTGTGGGCTGATAAAAGTTTGATGCATCTTGCCGGCTCACAACCGATGTTACAGCCTTCTAAAGGAAGCCCATAGTGTGAATAATAATCTGAGACTGATAAAAGTTTGTTGCATCTTGCAGGCTCACAACCGATGTTGCAGCCTTCTAAAAGGTCAAGGATTTCCTTTGTTAAAAGTATAATTATGATAAGTGTGATATGTGATTTAATAAATATAGAGAAAATCAATTTTTCTTAAAATCAAATATGCTTTTGAACTAAGACTAATTCGTTTTAAGATTGTGGTTTTCTAAATGAATTGTTTTATTAACGGGAAGCCTAAGAATTTTTGAAACCGAAGGTCCATGAGTTCTGATACTATTCTCTGTGGGGTGTCAAAAGCCTAGTCACCTAAGCCGGTCTCGGCTGGGATATCCCAAGAAGAAAGTCGCTACATGGAATGATCTCGCCTTCAAAATCATAATTCTTAGGTGGAACGTAAAGCAATAGAAATATTGCAATTTTCTTAAAAGGTTGATCCATGGTTGAAATCGAAATAAGTACACTAACATAATATGAAATACTTGTCGGGGAGTGAAAAGTTACAAGTTACAAGTATGAGTAGTGTAAAGCATCATAGCTCAAATTTTACGTGATTTCGTTATTAAGCGTGGTTTGGGGTGACGAGGTGAAAATCAGGGACGATGAATTTTCCTGCCATAGGGCATTTTAGGATTGAAATGCATCTTGTTCCGTGACCTTAAAGTTATAAAAATAACGAAAGTCAAACATGTTAGTTAGTTGCGTGAAATGAAAAGTACAAAAATATGAGAAAAAGGAAAAATACAAAAATATGTGTGGTAGTAAGTGTGAATATTTAAAAATCGTAAAAATGGGGCTTTTCAAAGCTATTGATTCTTTAATTCCCCTCGATGAACACTTAGCTACTTTTTGAGGTAATTAGTCGAGGGGGATTGAGATTCTTAGTTTTCTTAAATGTTTACTTATGGCATTGCGTAAGAACACGACAATATCTTAGTATGGGGGATTTTGATATGTTCTTAATTACACATACCTTTTGCCTATAAAAACGTACCTAAAATGACCAAAACATACTAAAAATACATTGTATTTGTGTGTTTCGCATTTGTATTGTGCAGGAAACGGATATCTAAAAAAGGACAAAAACAAAGCCAAAAAGACAAACCCGAGCACAGAATGGAAAGAGCGTGAAAAAGTCAAAAAGTCGAAGTCAAAGTCAACCAAAAAGTCAACCCCGACAAAGTTAAAAGTCAAAGACGAAGCCGATACTGAAGAAATACATAATGGGCCCACCCGCACCCATCTAATGGGTCGGGTCAACCCATTAAGCTATTTATACAAAGCAAAAAGCCCAAACCTTATAACCTTATACAACCTGAGGGGCCATTTCTGCAACCCCACAAACTTATTTCACCACAGTAATGTGGTTTTGTAACACAACAAACAACTTCAGAACCTGAAGTGTTTTAATCCCCAAACATCTACACCAAAAGGACTAAACGGTGGCAAACACACCTAACACACTGATGGACCCAAGATTCCCCTTCCCAAAACATAAACCTAGTATCACCCACCAGAACAAACAACACTTTCAAACCTTCGCGCCTATTTTTTACCAAATTATTAGTGACTTACCCTCCTTGCCCCCCAGCCCACCCACGCCAAACACATCACCCCCACCTCAACCCTACTCATAAAACTACAATACCTACCTTTGTGCACACCTAAACACCACCAACAGCCAGGAAATACGACAAAGGCTGGATAGGCTAAGCATGATGGACTTGGTGAACACTCAAAATGAAGGGGTTTGATGAACTTTGGGACTTACTCACACAACAAGCACACCTCCTAGCTCACTCATAGAAGTAGCACAAGTGAAGAACCCAAGACTTGAAGAATTCTATATAAATAGGACCATTTTGTAAGCCTAGTAGGCATGAGTTTTAAGTCTAGTTTACTATTCAGCTTAAATTACGTTGTTTTTATATTATTGTTACTTTTAATGCCCTTGTACACTTTTAAGATTTAATGAAAAAATATTAAGTTTTTAAGAGATAAATTCTGTTTTTAAGATTGTAAGCATTTTAAGTTTAAAAACTGTTTTATAAGCTCTCAAAAGTTGTGTTCTTTGTTACTTAAGCTGTTTCTTAGATCTTACAAGCTTTTACCATAGTTTGTGAGATTTTAAAGATATTTCACCAAAAAAATCAAAGAATTTGTCAAAATGTCACTTGGAGCATGGTGTATAATAGATGGCCATGGGTTAGTGCTTATGTAGATAAGCTATAGGTTGGCTATAAGCTGATTTGAGTGCTTGAATCCTTCACAAAAGCTCTGGACCTTTGTAAATTCTCAAAAGTCATTTGTAGCTTAAAAAATTAAATCTGCTTATTTCTGGCTTATTGTGCTTATTGCTTGTTTGTATCTGCTTATTATAGATGTTTAGTGCTTAAAATACTTAGGTTGTAGTTTAAAATTTATTTGTTTAAGTTTTTCTTAAAATCTGTCTTAAATAGCTTATAAAGTAGCATAGTTGTGAATCTTGTTATTCTGTCTTATTTAGTTGTTAAAAGTTGTTCATTAGGTTTGTATTAAGCTAAAAATTATATGGTCTATGCAAATTTTAGCTTAAAATAGCTTTTATCAAGTTAAAAATGCTAAAACAAGTTTTAAAGGGGTGTATGGTTCAAACAACACTAACCCATGTTAGTGCTGTTTGACCCATTTTGGTTTTCAGACTCACTTGGTTAATCTATATTAAGGTTTTTGAATCTGGTTTCAAGAGTTTTCAAAGTTTTAAATTGAATTTTAGTTTTTGTAAACTCAATAGTTGAATCTGTAGGTTTTAAGCTTTATAGTTTAGCTTAATTGTTTAGATTTTGATTAAGGCCATTTTGGAGTTGTTAGCATGCTTATTTTTTATTCACAATGCAGTAGAATAGCTTTAGGTTAGGTGTGCATGTGTCTTGTGATTTTAAGCTTAAAACTGTCAAAGCATTTGCATAAATTTTTAAAGCTTAATCAGTCACTTTTAATCTCAAATTTAGATAAGTTTAAGCTAGTCTTAGGTTATGAAATTCATTGCATAAGCTCTTTAGACATAGTACTTTATTTGTTTTAGCTTATTTTATAGTCTAGACTTATTTTCTTAGCTTAAATAGGGCTGCAATAAGCCCTTTTGTCTTTTCAAAAATTTGTAAAACTGAGTATATACTGAGTGTAAGTGGCATTTTCATAAGCATTTTTAATAGCTCATCTGAATTTCAAAATGATTTTTGTTTGCTGATTATTGTAGCTTGTAGGATAAGCTTTAAGGTGTTGCAAGTCATTAAGCCATAAGGATCCATTTCAGTGCTTAAAAATAAGCTCAAAAGTACCCACTCATGCTGTTTCAATACCAGTTTTAGCAAAAAAGGTAATTAAGAATTTAGAGCTTATGGCTTATTAGGATTAGCTTATTTTAGTTCACTAGTGCTTATTAAGGATAGTGCATTAGTTGTTTGAGTTTATTTGGTCTTTTAGGTAGCTTATTTAGCTTTAAAAAGTCAAGTCAGTTTAGTATTAAGTGTTTTAAGTTAAAACTGTTTTTGCTTATTTCTAGCTTATTTTAAAAATTTTATAAAAAATTGTTTTTCAAAAATTGCTTATTTCAGTCTTGTAAAGCTTTTTCAAAAAGCAAATTTTCAAAACTAAAAAAAAAGGAGTAGGAAAGTCAGGGGTGAGCAAGGGTCGAACCCCTGACCTCTACCCACTCAACCTTTATAACCAACACATTTAACACACCACACACCACCAAACATGCCCTTGGGTCTTTTTCGTTTTAGCTTGCACACTTTAAATATTTAACCCTTTTTAGTCCATTTAAGCTATAAGCCCTTTTCAGCTTAATAACAGCTTATTCCTATAAGTTGTTCACCCCGTCTTATTTTTCTTAGGTTTAGCATAGTGCAAAGTATTTTTCACAAATTTTTCAGAATTTTCCAAATTAGTTTAGTATTTTTTATTATTTTTTAGATTAAATCCGTTTTTAATTCATAATAAAAAATATAAAAGTCAAAAAAATATAATTCTTTTTTTTAAAATTTTCTTTTATCATTTAGGATTGTTAAAAATTAATTTTGCTTTCGTAGGGTTAAATTTATAGAATTTGTTTTTTTAAAGAACGGGATTTGAATCCCGCTAACGTTTTTCGTGTTTATGCTTAAATTGCTTTCGTTTTTAGTTTGCCTTTACTTGTTTATGTATTTTATTTGTAGAAATAGAAAACCTAATCAAATTTGTGATTATTCAAGCATTATTCCACACACGTTACCTCGATTTTCCATTCACACCTCGTTGGGACACGACCCGAGAAGGTTTTTAGGATTTTGCTTTGGTCAAAAGTGATTATCATTTCAAAAAGCCTTACGGAATTCTTACTCTTTCTATTATTGATATTATCTTATTATATATTTATATTGTATTATATTTATATATATTAAGTGACGATCAAGAGTCATTCAAAATCGTACCTTTTCTAATGATGTTACCGCGAAGATTGCTACCAAAAATGACATTACCTCCGTTGTATGCCTTGTAGCTTGAGAAGAGCTTTCGGTTACCCGTCATGTGTTTGGAGCATCCGCTATCCTTTATCCACTCATCGGGTTCCAAGTCGACTCCAAGGCATATCTATTTATATAAGGTAATACCTCAAACATTTGGTCC
Organism: Tanacetum coccineum; assembly: GCA_026074375.1. NCBI lineage: Eukaryota > Viridiplantae > Streptophyta > Magnoliopsida > Asterales > Asteraceae > Tanacetum > Tanacetum coccineum. The sequence continues at coordinate 17,859 of BQNB010069502.1, read as the reverse complement.
CCAATATCTCATGGGTCCAAAGTTGTTAGTGCTAAACATCCCTTGCATTTGATGCAATTGGTTGGGATGTGGGAATGGAAGACACATTTCCCATGGCATGTAACTTTGACGTTGGAAATTGTTCCAAGTTACAAGAAAGCCACGAGGTTGATTTTGTCGACCAACGTTTCTTTTTGGTTGCGGTGTCTTAGGACGAGGATAATTATTGATGACTCTTCTAGGTGGTGGAGTTTTTGATCTAAAATTAGGTTTTGAAAATCCAACTCCGGGTTTTGACAATGGCTTATAAAATTGTTTAACTTCATTATCACTAGCAACGGGAACTTTGACATTGTTTACTATTATGTGTTTTGGTCTAGGACCCAAAATAGATTTTTGAAAAGACATACTTTTCTCAGATCCAGGCATAGCTGCTGGAGGCGGTCCTATAATTGCTTTGGGGGCCGCCTGCATACTAAGGGGGCCGCCCATATTTATGTGACCTCTATAAGAGGACGCCTATTTCTAAGCTTTCACAAATTTTATTTCCTTAGTTCTACTAGATAATGTTTCAAATGAATTAAACTCTAATCCTAACTTATCACCGGAGGGTTTTTGATTACTTAACATTTCATTTAAGCAATGTGTGCTCTTTTCAAACTTGGTTAGTTTAAGAGCTTCCTCTTTAAGCTTTTCATTTTCAATTTTAAGCATATGACATTTTACACATTCGAGATCAACTCCCTTGTTTTTCTCGAGTGTAGACACTTTTTCTTTTAGAATACTAAGTTCTTTTTCTAAACTATTTCTAGTGGCTTTTAATCTTTTGTTTTTAGTGATTATCTTTAAACTTATTTTGCACAGTTTATCATATTCATTATCTAATACTAAATCATCTATTGACGATTTCTCTTAACTAAAGGTGTGAATTAATTAATAAAGTCCTTGTTGATGAACCAATATCTTTCTAACAAATTATCTTCTCACAACGTTGGCTTACATTGAAAACAATTCTTATTAAGATATCGATTACTAAATTAATGCCTAATTATTCTTACGGCTTTTGCCCGCTTGAATAACCAAAACAATAATCTAAGTAATATGAAAATCACTAATCAACATTTTTCTTTTTTTATTAATCACACTTAATTCACTAAGCAATTTAACACTTAACAAGCATATGAGAAAATCTACTCGCTAAACATGGCAACTAAACCTACAATAATAAGCATAACAATAATAAAAAACATATTAAGCTAATAAAGCTAAAAATACTAATTATTGAAAAAGGAAAATAAGTCACCAAATTTGAGTTAACGAGCGAGATGATATGATAAATTTCAACAATACCAAAAATCCCATATCCAAGCTAATTACTCATAACTCTTTTGATTGCTCCATAACTCTGAACCAAGCAACGATCGTAAATAATAAGTACTCTTATTTCTAACTCTTAAAACCAATACTCTAAATTCAAATATAAAGCGTTCGATATAATAAAACTTGACTAATGAAAGACTCCGCCCTGATGAATGCGTAAAAGCAAAGATATCATTTAATAAAATAACTAAATTTCAAGACTAACACATTAGTTATCAAAGTAAAATGAAGCTGGTGACCACCTACTAATTAAATTGATGAAAAACTAATTTGAATGAATCTGAAATGTGAGAAATAATCGACTAGTAAGAAAGGAAAAAAAACATAAATGATAACATTTCATTAAAAACTCAAATTAATAACAAAAATTAGACATTAAATTCAAAAGCATTAAAAGGACTAAGACAAAAGCTAGTTTCTACGAATGGAAATGAAAGTTACTTTAAATGAAATCGCATTTAATATTAATTAAAACAATAAAAATAAAACTAAAATTCCTAATTAATTACTCATAATGACAAAATGATTGGTGTTCGAATGTTGGCCTCACCGACCTCTCTTCCATCCCAGACCACCCCTTTTATTCTTTTTGTAGCTACGTGAATTCTAAGCATCAATACCAAACATGGGCCAAGCTTTGTTTTTGGGCTTCAGGATATCACTTGGGCTTGTATTTCATTTTGCTTGGACTTGTATTTCATTTTTTTTGCTGGGCCAAGACTTGCATACAAGAAGAATAGGCATGGGCTTGTTATATTACTTGAGCATTGATAAGTATGGGTCGGTCCGACCCATATAAATGGAGTCGGGCCGGCCCAATAAGAGATGAAGGCATCGTCGGACTCGGAATCTCGCGCTCTTTTCATTCTTGTGCTCGGTTTTATCTGCTTTGCCTTTGTTTTTGTCTTTTTTATTGAATATCCGTACCTGCAAGACACAAATCACAAAATACACATATACAATGCATTTTTATGTCATTTTCGTTCATTATTGGTCTTTTTAGCTTGTTTTATTAGGTAAAAGGTATGTGTATTTAAGCACATACCAAAATCCCCCATACTAAACTATTGTTGTTTCCTCACACAATGCCATAAGTAAACACTTTAGAAAACTAAGAGTCTTAATTCCCCACGACTAATTACCTCAAAAAGTAGCTAAGTGTTCATCATAAGGAGTTAAGAACTCAATAGCTTTGAAAAGCCACGTTTTGACCATTTTTAAATATTTACACTAATTACCACACATATTTTTATATTTTTCCCTTTTCTTTTTCTTTTTATACTTTTTTTAAGCAACTAACTAGAATGTCTGGACCTTCGTTATTTTTATAACCTTTAGGGTCATAGAACAAGAAGCACTTCAATCCTAAAATGTCCAAAAGGATAAATTCATCGACTCCGATTTTTCACTTGTCTAAACCAAGCTTAAAAACGAAATCATAGCTAAATATAAGTTAAGATGCTAACACTACTCATACTTGTAACTTGTGAAACTTTTCACTCCTGACAATTATTATATATTATGTGAATGTGCTTATTTCGAATTTCAACCATGGATCAACCTTTTTAAGAAAATTATAATATTTCTATGCTTCACGTTCTACCCAAGAATTATGATTTTGAAGGCGAGATCATTCCATGTAGCGACTTTCTTCTCGGCACATCCCTGCCGAGACAGGCTTAGGTGACCAGGCTTTTAACACCCCACAGAGAATATTATCGGACCTTCGGTTTCAAAAACTCTTAGGCTTCCCGTTAAATAAACAATTCATTTAGAAAAACCACAACTTAAAACGAAATAGTCTTAGTTCAAAAGCATATTTAATTTTAAGAAAAAGAGATTTTCCCTATATTTATTAAATCACATATATTACACTTAATATTAATATAATTATACTTATAACCTCTACCCTTTAAATAAACTGTCACATCGGTATGCGAGCCGACCATGATCCAGTTGTCTTATTTCGGCTTCGAAAACCCTCAACCTTTTTGAAGGCTGCAACATCGGTTGTGACCGCAAGGATGCTCAAACTTTTATCGATCCTCGAAATTCATTATTTCTTACTATGGGCCTTTTTTTGAAGATTGCCACATCGGTTGTCAGCCGACAAGAGGCAGTAAACTTTAATCAGCCCACAGTTTTTATTATTATTATTATCCCTTTTTTTAACACTTTATATTACCACGATATATATGAGAAAATTTCTTTTCAGAAACTAAGTATAAATTTTAACTAAGAACAAAAATAAATTAAATTTCGACAACATTAATAAAGCTTCACAAAATCGTTTGATTAAGTTTTAATTTTCAAAACATTAGCACTTATTTAGACCCAGGTTATGAGCATAAGGGAGGAAAAATACCACAAACTATATGTTATATGTGAAGTCCCAATGAAACGGATCTTCTTTAGACTTGTTAAAGCTTAGTTAACTTGGATAAATCCAAACTAACTATATAAGAAACTATGATTGTGAATATTACAAGTTATTGATTGCAAATATGATTATGAATAAATCCAAACTAACTTGCAAGACTAAGAAGAACAATGAATACTAAACTTGAATATATTGATTGCAAATATTCTGCCTAGGTTACAGAATAACTAACTATAAATTGATATGTGTTTGCTATGAAAATTGATATCTCTAACTATACCGTAGGGTTCCTTTTATACACTAAGGAAACCCTAAGGGGCTTACAAAACGCGTCAAGTGATCATGCATATCTATTCCTAATATAACTCGTGCATATCACTTTAGCAGTACTAACTATATAATAATAACAGTACAAAATATTAACTAACAGTACTAACTGAACTGGCAGTACTAACATTTGTACTAGCAGCACTAACTATTATAACTAGCAGCACTAATGACTTAAACTATTTTTTAAGTTCTTCAATAACAGCATCAAGTGGAACCAGCAGTACTAACTTCCAAAGCTAGCAGTATTAAATTAAATCAGCAGTACTAAGTTGTAGAAGTCCATAATTCCCAACAATTTACATTGCACAAGATACAAGATCATACTATACATTTGTTTACAAAAGATTGTTCTCAAAAGTTTACAATTTCGCAACCTTGGAAAAATGTCAAGCAAGTATTCAAATAAACTCCCAACTTATCCTCGACTTTGGTCCCCAATAGTCCTTAGTTACCTTTGTTAATAATACACCAAAAAATGATACTCGAAAACGTCAACAATAATATTAGTGAGCTCGTAGGTTTTGACTCAAAACCCAGTCGTTGTGCCTATATTTTCAATTAGTTGGACAATTGTGCTATGTAACAGTGAATATATGTGAATCACCCATGACTTAGCATCCCCGCTAATCATGTACCCAAACCTAGCATCCCCGCTAGTCTGATCATCAGCAAGTACCACTGCGATTACTCACCTTAATAGCAACAGATAGCAACCGCACAAATCACAATAAGCAACACACAGATGATCTCAACGCAATGAATCAAATGATCTCTACTCAAGCACCAAACAAACTCTACAACGCACAACGGTAACCGGCCATGACCTAATCATAAATTTTACCTCGTAAATATTTGTATAAAGTTATCTTATTGTACAAGCGTTCATCCTTTACTCACACAAAATCCTTATCCATTTCACAAAATCCTTGTCCTTATTTCCAATTTCGTATCCTCATTACAAAACCTTTACCCTTGTTAGAACCTTTATCCAAAATTGTGGTTGTGTGGAGGTTACGCAAAACGACTCAATGCACTTGGCTAAGTGCGACATCAACACTGAGTGGCTTATCAATTTTGTAGAAATCAAAATCGATATGAGCGAGTTCAACGGAGAAATCCTCTAGAGAGTATCAAACTTAGGATGAAGAAACTATCAACGTATCTCGAGTTTAGCACAGTTTTTATAAGATCAGATTCTGCATTAAAGTGATGCGGATCTATCTTAGCGGAAATGATTTCTTCATCAAAAAGAAGGTTCGAATTAATTCTGAAATTTTCCTTCGGAACGTCCTCATCAGAAGATGACTCGTCATCACTAGAGGTAGAATCGTTGTAAGAATCAAAGAGAGGATTAGAAAAAGTCGTAAAATCATCACAAACGGGCACATCACACTCACTTTCAATATCGGATAAATCCTCGGACTCACTTGGGGTTAGGTTAAGGTCCTCAACACTAGACTCATTTTCTTCGTCCGATTCCGTTTTCGGAATAGTGTCAAGATGCTCATCCTCCATTATCAGAGAGTTCGTAATTGGAAAGTCAGGTGTGATTGCAATAGGGGAATTCTTATAATATTCCCTCACTTGAATAGTATACTCCTCGTCATCATCATTATCGAAAATAGGACACTTCCAATATGGAGTACAAATTTTAGCTGCCTGCTCTTCCTGCTTTAGTTGATTCGAAGTATTACCAAGAGTTTGTAAATCTTTAGAGAGTTGAAGCAGCAATTCTTGCATACTTTCTGTATCATTCTGCTTTTCTTCCAAAGTTTGCATAACTGTGAGAATACTCTCCTCAGCTAGCAATAAAGCCATAGACTTTTCTCTAGGAGGTATATGATCATACTTCTTGAATTTATTTATTTATTTATTTATTTTATTAAAAACAAACACAATATTTTTGGTAACCAGAAGTCAAATTGCACACGGTAGCTCTCTAGAATACGCGCAAAGAAGCGGAGGAGCGGAAAAGCGCGAAGCTATTAAAAACCTTCTTCTTTCGGGTCGAAGTTCGTCGGATCGACCCTCCTTATACCTCTCTTATAGTTTGTAATCTAAAGGTGAGACGTTTATAACAAATGACAACTCGATTTCTTTTGTTGTTTTTTTAACTTTTTTTGGATTTTTGATTACTTTATAATGATTTTGTATTTTTTTATACGAAAATATTCACAAAAACAAGAATAACTTCCGAGGAAGGATCTTCAAAAAACAATCTTCAAAAGATAACTTAAAATTCGTAACACAGCCTCCCCGACAACGGCGCCAAAAATTGATCGTATCAATAGTATATATATATATATATATATATATATATATATATATATATATATATATATATATATATATAGTTAGGATCAAATAAGAAGTTTTCTTAAAATAAGAAGGATAAGAAGTAACTATAACCGCATATCCGAGATGCACCGACTTAAATTAGATGCATCTCTATAATCTTAGATGCATTATAACGCATCATAATGTGTTTTCTAGCTTTTAATTAGATGCATATACGTATATTAGATGCATTTTATTTTTTTCTCTTGTTTTTTGTTCCTCTGCATGTGCCAAAATCATGAAAATCAATTTGCACCATCTACGCATCAAATTAACGTTCGAAACTCAAAATGGTGCATCTAAATGAATAAAAATGCATCTAATGCAAGTCGTTGCATCTTAAATGTGTGGTTTTAGTCACTTCTCACCACTTCTTATTTTAATTTACTTCTCACTGGATCCCTACTATATATATATATATATATATATATATATATATATAGATAAACTTGTAAATCACTTTTAAACAAAGCAATAAACAACTCACAAATAAAATATAGTTCCGGAAGTATCGATTTCGAAAGTGACCCTTTCTAGTCGTTTCCCGGGTCGTTAATGTTCCAACGAGGCGTGAATTGAACTTTTTGTTGAAGTTTGTGATCGGGTTTTTGAATGTTTGAAAGATTTTGATTTGGTTTTTATACTACTTTAAAGAAAAATAACAATTTAATACTAGATATATTATAATAGGAATACTAATAATATAATAACTCTAAAATGGGGCAGCTAATAAAAACAAACAAAGTAGTTCAAATATATCTAAAGAGATATGTTTGTCAAGTAATAATGTTTAGATTCTTAAGTGTGGACTTAATAATGAAAACGACTTTTTAATGAGAAATTAATTGCTAAATTTAAGCCTATTTAATCTTGCGGATTGTAACCGTTCTACTAAACAAAACTTTAATATAAATAAATTTTCACAAAATATTAATCATTAGTCACTTTTTATTATTCCACACTTAGTTCACTAAGCACATCTTACTCGACAAACATACTAATAAACTACTCGTTAATTATCATAACTAGGCTAAAAATAATAAGCATACTACGCTACGGGAAACAAGCAGAGGGATAACAATATTATCTAAACTAAACATGGCAATAAAAGCGTAAACATAAATGAAATAAAGAGATAAGGAAAATATAAAACCGGGAATCAGCTTGGTATGACGCGGAGACAATAGCGATATGAACACATACTTCATAGTGCAAAATAAAACCAAACTAATCTAAAACAAATCCGAGCTACATGCTCGAACCATAACAACCATTCAATCGATATCCACCTTCTACCTACGAATGTTACTGTTCGAAAAAAATAAAAATAAAAACATTACAAACTCAAAGCTGCTGCGTGTTCATTCCAATCTTCATTCTAGTTTAATGATTCTAATGGATCATTACAACTAATTAATTGAAATATTGAGATAGGACAAAAAAACTAAATTGCCGCACTTCTCTATTTCTATTCTAATTCTACCGAAAAGAATGACAGATAAGATCCGAAATAAAGATGGATAGATGGAATTTAATGCTGCGTTTACATCTCAAAACAAATAGAAGGAAAACAAAAATAAACCTGCTGCTATCGAACAAATTAAAAGGAATCCAAATCTTGAGAAGAGTATTTGCTTACACAAAAGCTTAAAGACAAAAGTATGTTGGAAAATACATAAAAGTAAATTGCAGGAAAAAAAAGAGATAATTGATAACAGGAAAAGTAGAATTTCTATCTCTATTTATAGGAGAATGGTGTGCATCTTGTGAGGTAAAACCGCCAAGGCTTTCAATTTTTTCTATAATTGATTACGGAAGGTCATAATTCTTGCCAATCAATCTTGAAACCGCCTCATTAATTCTTTGACCGCTATTTTTGGCACATATTTTATTATATCTCAAATGAAGATGAAGCGGGTAACGACCGTTAGATATTAGGACTAACGGTGTTACGGTTTGGGTAAACGAGTGTTAAGTCTCCAAGTAGGCTTCTTCTTGGGCCGGTCTGCAAAATGTCCTCGGCTCCGGCTTTTCTTTTCAATCTCATGCTCGGTTTTGTTTGATTTTTGCCTTGTTTTTGTCCTTTTGTTGATATCCGATACTTGCACAGTACACAACACAAAACAAGCATATATTTGACATTTTATGTCATTTTTTGGTTAATTAAGCTCGTTTTATTTAGAAAAAGGTATGTGTATTTAAGCACATACCACACCACAACCAAAATTTAAAAGTGTTCATTCCTTGTTTCTTTCTTTTTGACTTCGACGCATACAAACACACCCATTTAACATTCGTTTTGTTTTCAAAACTCGATTTCACAACGATCAACTTATAAAACTAATGTTAAGACATTATGAGAACCATAAAAGTACGACTTAAAACAAAATTTAGAAAAACTTACAATCTTTATGGTCTTGGTTCGGTTTTGACGCGAATAAGTAAACCCAAATCGTTCTTCTACAACCCGAAACTATTTAACACTAACCCACTATTGATTATTAACCCGTGTTCTTGTTAAATCTTCAAAAAATTTGTGTTTCTTGTTCCCTTGGGTGCTCGTCCAAAATAGAGAGAAAGAAAGAGAGATACAATTTTTTTTGATTTGGAAAAACATGCAAAGTGTGTGTTTCTAATGGTGCCAAAACCTTATGTACTACCATAGGACATGGTATAGCTAAAAACTTACCATGGTGTCCCCTTGCTTGTCCCATACCCGGCCCAAGAATCCTAGGGGCTCGGGGTGTCTCGTTTTTGTGTCGGGTTCTCTAAAAACTCAATTCTTACTAAGTAAATACGTTACCCGGGGTTAGTTAGTATTTTTATTACATTTAAAAACATTTTTTCAATAATCTAGAGTATTTACTCGACACCCTTTTCTAATTTAAATCTCCTAAAAATTCATTTAGAACGTTACCGGTTGCGTCGGGACCAAAAACACGAATTTTTGTTTAAACTAAACCAAACCTTTCCCATCATTTTTAAAAGTGTTCCAACTTTCAAAATACGACTTGACACTTTTGATTTGCCCAAAGTTTTCACTTTAACGACCGATACAGTCTTTTACCGAATTTTACGAAAACACCCGTTTTCTGATAGCTTTCAATTCACACCTCAACGATTTACGTTTTATCCAACATTCCATCAAATTATAAAATATTTTATTAAATAAGTTTATTCAATTCATTTAAAGCTTATAAAACTCATTTTCATATTTACTGTCGTGCCGGTACGCGTTGCGTGACGATTTCTGCTAAACGCGGGATAACTTCCCGGAAAGCACCGAAAGACTTCATAACCATTCTAAAATGGAAAGACGAATCAAAAATGATTCTCTTACGATACATATGACTCTCCCAAAACCCGGTTAAATCGTAACCGTTTCTACACAAAATAGGTCAACCGAAGTCAACTTTTAAGTTTTCTCCAAGAAAACCGACAAAATAAAAAGACTCCGATATATAATCATAATATTTTGTAATACTTAACCTAGGAAAAGTTACCGGCTATCACAGTCTAACCCCCTTAAAAGGAATTTCGCCCCCGAAATTCAACTCAAATCCTCAACCACGATCATTCACAAGGAAATTCCTGGCCCAAGAATCCTAGGGGCTCGGGGTGTCTCGTTTTTGTGTCAGGTTCTCTAAAAACTCAATTCTTACTAAGTAAATATGTTACCCGGGGTTAGTTAGTATTTTTATTACATTTAAAAATATTTTTTTAATAATCTAGAGTATTTACTCGACACCCTTTTCTAATTTAAATCTCCTAAAAATTCATTTAGAACGTTACCGGTTGCGTCGGGACCAAAAACACGAATTTTTGTTTAAACTAAACCGAACCTTTCCCATCATTTTTAAAAGTGTTCCAACTTTCAAAATACGACTTGACACTTTTGATTTGCCCAAAGTTTTCACTTTAACGACCGATACAGTCTTTTACCGAATTTTACGAAAACGCCCGTTTTCTGATAGCTTTCAATTCACACCTCAACGATTTACGTTTTATCCAACATTCCATCAAATTATAAAATATTTTATTAAATAAGTTTATTCAATTCATTTAAAGCTTATAAAACGCATTTTCAAATTTACTGTCGTGCCGGTACGCGTTGCGTGACGATTTCTGCTAAACGCGGGATAACTTCCCGGAAAGCACCGAAAGACTTCATAACCATTCTAAAACGGAAAGACGAATAAAAAATGAGTCTCTTACGATACATATGACTCTCCCAAAACCCGGTTAAATCGTAACCGTTTCTACGCAAAATAGGTCAACCGAAGTCAACTTTTAAGTTTTCTCCAAGAAAACCGACAAAATAAAAAGACTCCGATATATAATCATAATATTTTGTAATACTTAACCCAGGAAAAGTTACCGGCTATCACAGTCTAACCCCCTTAAAAGGAATTTCGCCCCCGAAATTCAACTCAAATCCTCAACCACGATCATTCACAAGGAAATTCCATTCCCCAACTCAATACACATGCCTTCTAACGAATTGGTCTCTTCAAGCGGGGTTTCTTCCGATTCCCCTAAAGACCTAGTTCTAACGTTCAGTCCTTATGCTCTCTCATGATTCTCTTAGATCTTATCCACTAAATCTGAAAATCTCTCCTATTATCTCTTATTTTACCAGTCAATCCTTAATCTCTAGGTTACACGGTTTTAGTCGGGCATCCGAGTACGATCCGGATCTCGACATAGCATAAAAAACTCTAATACATTTGACAATACCAAATTGTCTTAGTTGTTCTAGTCCACGCGACCAATACTACGAGGGTATATGCCTTACATATCATATCTCATGTTCGACTCGAGCAAAACAGTCTACGGCTCACTTAACGATGTCTACTCAAACTCTCTCTCCCAAATAAACTCTACTTGGCTAAGCACCTTATGTTCTACCTTACTAGGAAGGTTATAATACCAATTCTAAATTTTTCACCATTCTAGCTAAAAATAGTAGGGTTTCTAGTTCATTTTTCTATATAGCTATTAAATATCTGCGTGACCTTACGTATGTTCGCCTTAGCTACTTAATCTTCCTTCATAATGGTAAAGTTTCGAGCAACCGATTACATTCCAATCTCGCGAATAACGTATGGTAACCGTGCTCACAAGCACTGGGCATATCTATCTATCCAAGACGAAATAAGAATACTACTATTCATTACCTTTTTGCAAAATTTCCGTACAAAATTTCTTCCTACTAACATAACTATCATTTTTACTAAAGCCAACTACTAACTAATACTAATCAGTTCACGTCTAACACTGCTCTAAACTATCAGGCTCACATCCCACACTAACTGATGCTACTCAGTTTAGTGTTATACAAAATCCAAACCAATCTTATGTCATCTACCGCTCTCTACGGTCCCTCTCCTGCTCTAAAGTAGTAACACGACCTCTCATCTCTTGTAACTCACGCTGCAAGGCGGCTTGCTGCACTAACATGTCATGAATCAGTCTATGGTCATCACACCTTGCCCGTGGCATATCTTCCATCCGGGTGTCAACATGCCTTGCCCATGCCTCCAATGCCAGCACGGGCCTTTTAAAGCCCAAACGTCACGGTGGTCTTCTCATGTTCGTGTATTGCTTCTAGTCGAGATCTATTGGCGAGAAGATATCTTCCTAAATGCCCTCTGAACTATGTGTATAACCTTCTCACATCCCTATCAATCCTCTGCATAACATGGGTTAATTGTTGTTTTATGTATATGGTCTTAACCTTGTTTGCGGTTGATGGGTGGTTGATTTGTTGGGCGGGGGTGAAGTGGTGGTTGGGTGAAGTCCGATGGTGTTTATCGCTGGTTTGGTGGGGGCAGGGGATGGTTTGGTTTTTTGGGTTTGATTTGAATAGTTTGTTTTACTTCTGTGGTGGTGAGGTTGGGTGGAGGGTGTTTTACCTTTGGTGGGTGGTGGTGATGGATATTTTATTTAGCGTATGGGTTGGTTGTGGTGGTAAGGTATTGGGGGTTTTGGTGACATCGCGTCCAAACGCTGAGTATGATCCTGAAGTATACCCTAATAAAGCTCTAATTGTGCCCCTATCTCTATGAACTGGTCCTCATCTACCGAGATGGTGGCTGTCGGGGTAGCCACGGGTGAAGCTATAGGTGATGGGACGGTCAGTGATATCATGGATGATGAAATAGGTGAAGGGACGGTAGAATGTGTTGGAGAAATAGGAAGTGAGCCAGACGACCACTCAAGAGATGGTGGTGTTTGAACGAGTGGTGCTGGTGGTGGGTAAGCAGGAATATCTATGTATAGTCTACATCCTCTGGGTTATCCATGTGGTGAGTGTGGGTTGCCTAAATGCCGACACTTACTCTGGTCTCTTAGGCTCTGGTACAGATCCAGAACCATATCCTACCTCAAAAGTACTGTGTACCTGATCCTCCTCTGCTGCTAACTCTCGGCGTCTCAAAGCCCCATAACCAAGTTATAAAGGCTCGCTCATGGATGTCTCCACAACCAGAACTGCCCGCTGCTGACCCTCAGGTACAGCCTCCTCCTCCTCTAAACCAAGTACATATACTCTACTACACTAACGACCCTTTTATCTAGACCATGATCCTCCAACTATCTAACCTGACCCTCATTTCTACATCCGGAACTCTTGATCTCCCCCTATCCTCTTTAGGTTCACTCCTCTTCTTATCTCTTCCTACTAGGCTATCGGTGTTTAATATGGGCTCAGGCGTACCTCTATACCTCTTCCGTACTAGAAGGGTTGGTGATGGTGATGGTGTCTCATAAGAGGATCCATACCTCTTACGGAAGGCTGAATCTAACAAAGCCATCGCCTCTATCACTCTGGCCGAATGACCAGGGGACATAACAGGCTGGGCACGCACGGTCATGCGTGTCGTCATACGATGAAATGAGGCTCGGGTAGGTGTAGGGGTAGGTGAAGTAGGGTATGTGGGTGATCTGGTGATAGTGGTGCGGTGGAATCCGATGACATGGATCTCGCACCGGACGTGTCGGAATCCTCTAACTCCTCAGCATGACAAGCGGGTGGTGAACTATCAGGAAGTAAAGTGGGTGATGCTACAATGTGGGGTGACTCATGTGTCTCACTCTCAATAGGGCTCTCAAAAGGTTTCGGATTAGTGTCGTTTTTTCTCAACTAAATAAGCATGCTAATAGCCTCATAAGGCACTCGGGAGCTCTGAGCTCCGTCAGCCTGGGTGGAAATCTCGAGGTCAACAAACACTGGGGTAGACATCCTGTGATAACACGATAAAAAGGGTATAAATATCTCATAAAATATTATTATCCAAATTAACAGCATCATTATGCTTACATATACAATTCATCATAGCGTTCGAAATTAGACGTTCGTAACAGTATATATATATATATATATATATATATACCATCATATTTATATATATATTATATATAATTTTATATATAATATACTTTATATATATATCCTTATATATTTAAATATATCAGGAATAATGGCGAAAAACTAATAAAACGTCCGACAGTGTTTATGCAATACCAACGGGCACTTCGGGTTATCACAAGAGAAAATAATTCCAAAACGCTTCAACTTAATCATGTCGCTCTGCGGACAGATTCCACTAGAATCTCTTTTAAGGCAAATGCACTATCAAGCATTGCACGGAGAACATCAGTCAATCAACATCGCTATCCGCGATAATTCAAGGCATCACACACTACTACTACTAAGGCAGCATGGCAATCCTAAAATCAATATTCTCTCGAACTCAATCATTCGCAAGTGTTCTCATCATTTCACATCCTATCATTTTCATGTGCTTTCATTACTCACACATCCCTTCCCTTCTCCAACATAACGTTAGAAAACTAACCCCATTATTTCATAGTCCTTCATGAATTAAGCATAGTTGATCAAGTTATGCGTAATTTAGGAAATACCATGAACTGCTCGGGCTAGTCAACTTTCATCTTGTTCGAGGTTTTACGAAAACTCTAGTTTGGTTATAGTTGCGTTTTTATAAAATTTCCTTTTTTTAAAAACCAACATTCTCTATAACCTTGGCTCTGATTACCAATCTGTCACACCCCGTCAGCGGCGGAAATACGGGAATACAACATAATGATTTACATTGCACAATATACAAGATCATACCATACTTTTGTTTACAAAAGATTATTCACAAAAGTTTATAATTTGCAAACATTGACATGTGTCAAACAAATCTGTATTCAAGTAAACTCCCAACTTGTACTCGACTTTGGTCCCTAATGGTCCTACGTTACCTTTGTTAACAATGCACCTAAAAATGATACTCGAAAACGTCAACAATATTGTTGGTGAGCTCATAGGTTTTGACTCAAAACCTAATCGTTGTGCCAATATATCAAACGGTTGGACAATTATGCTATATGACAGTGAATATATGCAAGAGATCACAAACCCATGACTTAGCATCCCCGCTAATCATGTACCAAAACCTAGCATCCCCGCTAGTCTTATCACCAGGACGTACAACGCTCTTGGGTCGTAACCGATGACTATTACCACACGTAAGCTACAGCTGGAGCTAATTAGGGTGAAGAACCACACAGAAAGATCACACATCATAGCATACCAACGCATATCATTCACATAGCAGTCATAAGCACATAGATTATCCCAAAAATGAAATTACGTTTTGCACAGTTCAGAAAACAGTTCAAACACATTTGAGTATCATTTTTCCCCAATCGGGAAAACAGTAAAAAGTGGGGCTACAAGAACTCACCTCAATAGCAACAGATAGCAACCGCACAAATCACAATAAGCAACGCACAAATAATCTTAACGCACGCTCAGCAGTACCCGGCCACGACATATCATAAATTTTACCTCATAAATATTTGTACAAATTTATCTTATTATACAAGCGTTCGTCTTTTACTCACACGAAATCCTTATCCATTTTACAAAACCTTTATCCTTATTTTCGAATTCGTATCCTTATCATAAAACCTTTACCTTTATTTCAAAACCTTTATCCAAAAGCAAGGTTGTGTGGTGGTTACGCAAAACGACTCAATGCACTTGGGCTAAGTAAGACATCGACACCGAATACTCAGAACATAGCCAATAATGAAACAAAACAACTGCAAACGTTTCCAAGGAAAATTTGACGAGAAAATATGCGAGAGCTTCAAAGATCGAAATAAAGAAATAAGCATCTCGAAGTCGATCGATAAATATATGTATCGTATATTATATATATATATATATATATTTATATATATATATTAGATATATAACTTATATATATATATATATATATAATATTATATATATTATTATATATACATAATACGAACATTTAAATAAATAGAATAAAATAATATTTTCTTATTATTTCGTCTTTATTCGGGCTATACGGTTAAGCATAAGAAAATCCTCTAGTTTTATTATACTTCGGATTAAATCGTTTAATCTCAACATTATTGTTTACAAAAGTCAACTTCTTGCCTTTAGGTGGTATAGACACAAGATTATTTCAAAAACATTTTCTAAGTGTAATATTTTCCCTTCTCGGGCCCAAAAGCCCAAAGTTAGCCCATTACCTCTTATTAAGTCCAACTTGCCATTTTAAATCAAATTTGAGTCAAAGAGTTCATTTATTAGACATTGGGCCTTATGGCCCATTAAGGTTTAAAAATTAGCCTGATTGTTAAAACAAAGTCATTAACCTTTATTTACTAGAGGGCCTCGCGGCCCAATTTAAAGTTTATGTTTAGCACGAGATATCAATCGTATCTTTATTCCTTATTTTTTAGTCAAATTACAGTTTAAATACAATGGGGCCTTAAGCCCATATAGCCGAATCAAATAGGTTGAGCCATAAATCATTAGCCCAATACATAAGCGAAACAAATTAAAATCTTAAGCCCAATTTTTAACGAGCAATAACCATAGCCCATATATGCAAAACCCATTAAGCCATAAGCCCATCATATAAGCCGAAACCCAAATAAGCTATAAGCCGAAAATAAGCCAAAAATAAGCCAAAAATCAAATGGCCCGAGCCTTTTTTCTTGTTGGGACAAGACTAGCATGAGCCCACCTCGTGGGTTGGTTAGGCCGAGCCCAAACCAAACGTAACCCAAAACCGAATAAGCCTAAAAGTTATTACGTACACAAATAGCCTCAAAAGTGAGTCTTATTTTTAAGCAAACTTTGAAAATAAGCCCTCAAATAAGCATTAGACTCAAAAATAAATTCACCACCACAATCAAAATTTAAAAGTGTCCATTCCTTGTTTCTTTCTTTTTGACTTCGACGCATACAAACACACCCAATTAACATTCGTTTTGTTTTCAAAACTCGATTTCACAACGATCAACTTGTACAACTAGTGTTAAGACATTATGAGAACCATAAAAGTACGACTTAAAATAAAATTTAGAAAAACTTACAATCTTGATGGTCTTGGTTCGGTTTGACGCGAATAAGTAAACACAAGAGTTCTTATACAACCCGGAAACTATCAATACACTGACCCACTATGTTATTACCTGTTTTCTTGTTTTTAACTTCAAAAATTTTGTGTTTCTTGTTCCTTTGGGTGCTCGTCCGAAATAGAGAGAAAGAAAGAGACATACAATTTTTTTTAATTTGGAAAAACATGCAAAGTGTGGGTTTCTAATGGTGCCAAAACCTTATGTACTACCATAGGCCATGGTATAGCTAAAAACTTGTCATGGTGTCCCCTTGCTTGTCCCATATCCGGCCCAAGAATCCCAGGGGCTCTGGGTGTCTCATTTTTGTGTCGGGTTCTCTAAAAACTCAATTCCTACTAAGTAAAAATGTTACCCGGGGTTAGTTAGTATTTTTAATGCGTTTAAAAATATTTTTCCAATAATCTAGAATATTTAGTCGACACCCTTTTCTAATTTATATTTCCCAAAAGTATTTAGATCTTTACCGGGTTGCGTCGGGACAAAACGAGTTTTTGTTTAAACTAAACCGAACATTTCCCATCATTTTCAAAAGTGTTACAACTTTCAAAATACGACTTGACACTTTTGATTTGCCCAAAGTTTTCAATTTAACGACCGATACAGTCTTTTATCGAATTTCACGAAAACGTCCGTTTTCTAATAGCTTTCAATTCACACCTCAATGATTTACGTTTTATCCAACGTTCCATCAACTTATAAAATATTTCATTAAATAAGTTTATTCAATTCATTCAAAGCTTATAAAACTCATTTTCAAATTTACTGTCGTGTCGGTACGCGCTGCGTAACAATTTCTGCTAAACGCGGGATAACTTCCCGGAAAGCACCGAAAGACTTTATAACTGTTGGATCGTTTTACTGAATAGATCTTAACCTTCAGCTTGCAAAGAGTTTTCTCCTTTAGATAATTCTAAAGCAACAATATTGAAACACTGAGTAAACACTATTGATTATGCGGAATCTAATCAATAATGCTA
>BQNB010069501.1:0-33467 GCA_026074375.1 Tanacetum coccineum | reverse complement strand
TGAATGCTCAAGAGAAGTACTAAGGAAAATGATGCTAAATAAGATATATCTCACATATTTTCCTGTTGAGCATAATTTTTTCAAGATATTTTTCAAAAAGAAAATTTCAAAATTTTTCAAAATTGTGTGCTCAACAAACTCCCACTCCAAGTTTTCACTCTATTCTCTAATTATGATTCATTCTGCATGCACTCTTGTTCTCCCATGACTTAGTTAGGCTCATGTGAATTTCGGACATTAACTTGTTTTTAATTCACTAATTGTCAAAATTTGTAAACACATATGTAATTTTTAAGGGGGAGAATAGTGATTAAAATGTGATCAATACGGATTAATAACTGATACGATCTTCAATCTATAAGTGTGTTCCCAAACCTTGCATGGCCAAAACTCTTTCATAATATGGTGCATATGTGTAGGGGAGCTTTTTGGTAACTCTGGAAACACTCAATGTGTCTTAAATGATTTCTCAGACACGTTGATTGATTTTTTATCAAATGGTTTTATGGATCTTTATGGCAATACCCCAAAGACCAACCAACTGTTGTTTCTCAAGGAGTTATAAGGCGGTTAAGGTTAGGTATATTCGTTCTATGATCCAGCCAGAACCGAAGGGATCTACCCAGGAACACTCCATTAGATAGAGTATGTTAGAGTATGCTCGTGTCATAATAACTAATTATATGGCTAGACACATATGAGCCTATGGGGTCACACACATATACCAAACCCAACAAAGTACTAGTCATGAAGTCTCGGTAAGCATGAAAGGGTTGGAATAGAATGAAAAAGAGTTGTTGGAGGGCTTCTCTTCTTTTTACCCATTTATCACTTACAATTCTTTTTCTTTTCCTTCAGTGCTTACCGACGGACGTCATGACTGTTTCCTTGTTGGGTTTGTTCAAGCACTTGCTCCATACTCAGTCGGCCTATTATCTTATTCTCTCTTTAATCCAGTTGATTTGTGGGTGCCTCTTGTAGTACTTATTCAAAGAAGTATTCTAGCTCGACCACACTTGTGCTTGTGCTCTTTCATCAGCTCAAATGTTAGACGCTAGTGAATTCAGGTGTTAGAGTTCAACTTATGAGTCGATTCATCATAAAATGCTTGAGAAGTCCAAAGTGGTATCCATTAGCTCAACAAATGATTTCACGTGGACCTTCTTCCCGAGCCAAATTATACGTTAGACCAAGGTTGGGTAATTTCTTATTTTCATCTTTGTGGTCATCACTGGTTTGGACAAAAAAAACAGTAATAATATAGCTCGATGATTTTAAAGAGAATAAGAAAGAATAAGGGGCCGATATATAAATAAGTCTATAAAAGCCGAAATAAGCTAGACCAATATAACACAACGAATCTCTAATCGCAACTTGCTCTTGAAACCACTTGTAGCGTAATCAAATTTCCTTATCAGGGGTCCTTGGTTGATCCAAAGGAACAAAGATAAAAATTTCCACTTTTTGAGTTCATCTCACCCTCTCTTACTTTTCTCTCATTAAAACTAATAATGTCTTATGCTTTATCCTTTTTGATCAAACCAGATCCCAATAAGGTATTGTGATTCGCCTACAAGTGGTATCAAGAGCCAAGGTTGGGGTTAGTGATTCGTTGTGTTATTTTGGTCTAGCTTATTTCGGCTTTTTAGGACTTATTTATATTCGGCTTATTCTTGCTTATTCTCTTTTAAAAATCATAGCGTATTTTTACTCTTTTTTGTCTTTCTTTCTTTTTCGTAGCCGTACATCACATCTATAACAGTATCTCTACTACTTTATTGGGCTTATTTTTGTTTTGAAGAAGGTGTCTTGTGTATTTACAAAACAGTAGGGGTGCGTGTTTTTTTTTCTTTTCTTTGTTGATTAAATTGTCACGGTTTTCATAAGCCTGACTTTGTAACTTAAGTCAAAACATTGTTGTCATGCTCTTTATTTTCATCTTATTGTGTTCGCCTGAGTGGTTTGGTAAAGAGCGTATTTCATGTTATTTGCAATAGTATCATGGCGTATTTTGGTTTTGCTTATTATCTTTGTGGTCCCTTCACCTGTTGAAAAGCTAGGTGTCATGATTATTGTTTTAAGGTACAAGGACATTTGGCGTTTTGTTGTTGGTATGTAACCAAGGACAAAGACTAAGGAAGGTTGTTATCGTGTTTGTTTTTTGTGAGGACCACCGACTAGCATCCTCCTTCATAACCCCGATCTAAGTTTCTCTTTTTGCAAAACCGAACTAGTGTACCGAACTAACTCACTTGTCAAGTGTGAATCATAGTTAGTGGAACCTTTAATACACCGATATAAGTTTATCTTCATCACCGATCTAGTTCTTTTTCATGTACGATCTAGTCTTCGTGCATCGACCAATCTAGTCACTTCCTTTGAGCCGATTCTAGTTTCTTTCATCAAGAGCCGAACGAGTTCAACTTTCATTCAAGACCCGACCTAGTTCAACAACAAGAACCGATCTAGTCATTTTTATTGGAACCGAACTAGTTATTCGCCTTAAGGACCCGAACTAGTAAACATCCTTGAAGACCCGATCTAGTTTTTCTAGCAAAGCACCGAACTAGCAAAGTTAAGAAAGAAACCGATTTACCAAGTCAATATGAACAAAACATATACGTTTTAAGTAATTTTTGGTTTTTCGGTTTCGAGTGACGAGTAACCACGGGACTTAAGACATACACCGTTGTGATCGTGACTCATTTTCGATCAACGTGGTATATTTGGTTTTTACCGACGATAACCGTACGGACTGTATGAGAAGAACAAAATACGTTAACATGTTTGTGATTTGAAACGATAAGAGAAGAAAATCGTGGAAAAATTTTTATTATTATTAATCTAGGAATTCAATATTAAGACACCATGCAGTCCTGAACAGCCCTTTATTAATTTCATAGTCTCCTTTGTTTTGCATGGTTAAACTCTCAGTGTGGCAAAACATTTTACACCGTTAGCTCAAAGCTATTAGATATTCAAAGAGTAGAAAAGTAAATAAATTGCTACTTGCACTTCATTGGTATAGACACATATTTAATGTTATTGTATCCAGTGGGAGCAATGCATTTTACTACTGATATAGACGCACATGTAATGTTGTCTAAATTTAGTGGGAGCTATGAGCTTATCACCTTGTAAGTGACCCATTTTATTTCTAGATTGTATTGAAATAATACATTACTTTTCACATATGAAGCATCATAGTTTTATAAGAATCGTTGAATATTATTCTATAGATAACTTGTCGCTTTTCTGATGTTGCTGCCTAAAATGTTATCTATACAATATTTATGCACAATTGCTTATTAAACGATAAAGTTCTATATATTCTTGTAATACAAATAAGATTTGAGTTTTACTTAAATCACATTATGTTTGTGACATTTTCATATTATTCATACAAACAAACAGTAGCATGGTGGCTCATAACTATGGGTGGCAATTTCTGACCTCACACGAAAACTGACCTAAAACCGACACAAAAATTAATAGGTTTAAGTTGAGCTAAAATACATTTCGGGTCTTGTTTGGGTCGACCCATCCAACTCGTTTATTAAACATGTCAGGTTTAGGTTGGAAATAAATTAAGTGGGTCGACCCGTCAACCCGTATAAGATTTTATGTCTTAAATTAAAAATATTCAAAAACCCGTTTAACATGTTTAACCTCTTTTAATGTGCCAACTTTTGTATATGAAAAAAAATAAATAGGTCAAACCAAAACCCGTTTAACCTATTCAACCCGTGTAACCTATTTAACCCGCCAACCCAAGTATTATACGGGTTAAATGGGTCAGGTTTGGGTTATGTGTAGACAGGTTAAGGTTGACATAGCTGACTTAATTATTTAAATAAGTCAGGTTCGGGTTGGGGTTTTCTGACACACCAACCTATTAACCCGAACTCGACTTGATTTGCCACCCCTACTCATAACCCATAGGTCTCATGATCGTAACCTGACTCACTGTATGCTCATTTGTTTGTATACATGCTTGATGTTGTGTCGTGCACAAGTGGGAGAAATCATATATGTGTGCAAGGTACAACACATAAAAATACGACTAATGGTTTTTCTCAACCGCATGGTAAGAAAGCTAATATTCTACAAGGACTTATACTCCTTGATGTATGTCGTCCCACTTAGAACTAGTGTCAAGAAATAGTTATAGCTACTTTGTCATATTTACCAAATGGTTCAGCCAATATGATTATGTAATCTTATAAAGACATCAATAAGAATTAAGTAATTAACTTGAAAATACTGCTGAAGCTAAGAGTCGGCATTTAATAATACTTTATTTAACATGCTTGTGTCTTCTTGTAAAGACATAAATAAGAGGTCCTTGAACTGTTTAAGACTTATAAAGTAAGCAATTGACTTGTCATGTCTTCTTGTCATGACATGTACATAAAATCATTGAACTGTTCAAAGACTTATAACATAAAGTTAGAAATTAACGTGTTATGTCTTATTGTTAAGACATGTACATAAAGTCCATGAACTGCTCTAAGACTTCCACATTATAGCATGCAATTGGCTTTAAAATACTGTTAATGCCATTATGTTTGACCAAATTGGCAAGTATGTGAGCCACAAAGTATTAGGTTATCTAAGGAATTGTGGTATTGTCTCACAATCCCATTACTTATAGAATACCACATCCTTATGGTATGTCTGATGTGTAAAATCAAACTTTGTTGATATTGTTTGATTTTGATAACCTTAACTACCCTACCTCTAATCTTATCAAGGTTAACAAAATTGAATAAGCCACATGTTTGCTCAATATGGTTCCATCCAAGAAGATAATTAAGACACCATCAGGCTATGGAATGGGAAGGCTCCCATTAAGTTTTAACTGAAGTTCTAAATTTTTTAAGATCACGTTAAGCTTGTTATTAGCAAACTAGAATCAAGATCTGTTAGCATATTTTATACATCCCAAACAAGAATAATTTTATTGTTGCTTGACATGCTGCGTATTTGGAGAAAGTCTCCTCTTACAAGAAGCAAGTGGGAGCATCTGTTTTTGGAGAAAGTCTCTTCTTACACAACCTTCTGAATGCACTAGCGAACGACATAATAAATGTTGAGATGTAGTCCATGAAAGAAAATCATTTTTGGAAATTGATTGATATTTCACCAATCGGTAAGACTGAGAGGTTAAATTGGTTCTTCTATGAGAAGAATAATATGCAAAAAAATGTACACACATTTAAACACACGCCTTGTGGTAAGGGTTTTACTTATACTCAAGAGACTGACTATAATTAAAGATTCTTTTCCTTGCAAGCATTAAATGAATAAAGATATTAATTACCATACTTGATTTCATGAATATAAAATATGGCAATTGGATGTCAAAGGTCCTTCTTAAATGAATAACTTTGCGAGGACGTTGTGTAATCATAAGGGTGTATGAATCAAAATTATCTTTAGAAAATGTTTAAGCTGTAAAATCCAAGTGTGGGTTAGAGCATGCATCTAGGAGCTGGAATCTTAAAGTTTAAATCAACAATTTGATTTTGATTGAAACAAAGAGAACTCCTGAGTACACCTTAAAGCTAGTCGGAGCATTATGTTTTGTTGTTTACTTATCTATATGTTTTCCACAAAATCGAAGCTAAAATATATCACCTAAGCTAGATTTTATCCTTATTTTGGGATAATATTTCTAATCGAGAGATAAACAAATAAAACAAACAAACCTTGGACACGATGTTATATTAGGATAAACATGACCGATTTAATAATCTAAACATGATATAGCAACCTCATTGAGCAAGACTTAAAGTTCTATCTCACCTGATGAGTTGAACACATACATGAAATAGTTTAGTTTAGAAGGGTTTCATATAAAGTCATATACTTTAGACTAATTGTGAACACATTCATGAATGCAAGATGAGCCAAACCTTTAGTAATCTAAGTGCAGTCATTAACTGACTATAAAAATGAACATTCTAAAAGGCCTGCAAAGGACTAAAGACATTTCATGATCGTTTACAGGATTTTATAAAGAGATTAGAGTGTGAGTTTTTATATACTAATGCTTATTTTCTGATATGAGATGATTCTCACTCCTAGTAAAAACAAGATCATCATAAAAGATAAGATTTGACTCGACAATGTTGATTGAAAGCATTGTTGCACTATTCATTAAAGAATAAGAATACTTTACAGTTTGGGAAGCTGTTAAGAAGACTGTCTCATATAGGTGGTTTTGCTTGCTTCAAACAACCTATGTAATTTGTTATGGCGATGCTTATTATTATTGTATAGCACAGTTGAAATCACATAACAAAATTGTTGAACCAATCCTTGACCCGATTCCTTAAGGTTTGTCTAAGGTTAAATTACCTATGGTTTAAATCTAAAATAACTTGTTGTTAGAAAACTTTGTATGTAAACAAAGTGTATCGGAATCAAACACCAGTACTCGTGAATGGAAAAAAGATTAACCAAACCTCCATATTATTAGAGCAATAATACGAGTACTGCTTTCACAAGTACTAAGGGTTATAACCTTGAAGCTTTCTAAATTGACTTGACCAACTTATAAACTTATAAACGATATTTCCAACTAAAAGCCACTAGAAGCCTCCTTTTTAAAGACTAAGAGTCCTATTGGCTTACAATATATTCCTTAGATAACAAATATTTTCTAAACACAAATGTAAGTCTCAAAACAAATACTTTATACATTCTTGTACAAAAATTCTCAATACTTATCTTCACAATTATTCTGTTCTCCAAACAATTCTTTATCTCTTTAAACCGTCTTATCCTCTTTGAACAGTAGTAGTCACAATCAGAGAGTGGTAAATCCAGTAGCATAACTTTTATTCACCAGCAGCACAAATAAACATAAGCAGTAGTAACATTAGTACTAGCAAAACTAATATCTACTCTCAGTAGTAACATGTACTATCAGTCTTAACATTACTACTAGTAGCACTAACTACTTAGCTTATATTTCAGTCTTCAACTCTGAGCAGTGTTAACTTCAACTAACAGCAGTAACTTTATGCAATCAGTACTAAATTATACTAACAGTAGTAACTAGCAGTGGTAACTTTATACTACAAGTACTAACTACTTAGCATAATTTCCATTATGTACCTGAGCAGTAGTAACTCTAAGAATCCTTGAAGTCTTTTAAGTCCCAACAAAAATGACAATCATCGTATTATTCAAAACCTTCACTGCTTGTGAGTTTTGAAACAAGTATTATCAAAGGTCACTTAGATGACAACTTAGTTGGTACTTTTACAAAGTCAATAGCTTGTACCAAACATGTTTATCATGCTATGAACATTAAACTTTGACCTGCTAGTAGTCTCATGTATATCTGTTTTTAGTATTTGGATAATGGAACGTTAAGCAGTTGTATTAAACAATGAATTGATATACCTGGTATGATCATCTTCATTTATACAACTGTGTTTTATATTAGCATGTTTAATTCCATGAATAATTTATTTATTCTAAATCGTCTATTATCAGTTAATGATATGGGAGCATCATTAAAATAAGGCAAATGTGAGTGTTTTGGTCATATTCATATGGTATGAATATTAATAGATGATACCGCCAAACTCATATGTTGTTCATTGGATGAACATTGGACTGGCCCAACCTATGAGTATTCATTACATGGATCGGCGTCAATAGTAAATCTCGCAAGTGGTTATGTCTATCATCCTCAGACTTGAGATACAAGTAGATTTTGTGTGTGAGGAATGTCAATCTTTGATATGGTTCAATGCTGACCTGTTGAAGCCTGTTATAAATGTGCCAATTTTAGGAAGGGCATATGAAACACATAAACGACACTGTACAGTCAAAAAAGGATTAGTTTCCTCCACATGTTTATGGAAGTAAAGATACTACTAGGCCACTGATTATTGGAACAGATGTATGTATGACCTGCACCCAAATGAAAAAAAAAATAATAATGATACTTGATTGATTGGTAATCTAGTTCAATGTTTTATATCGTGAGGTAACAGAATTGTTAAACATTAGAATTACTAATTGATCCATTTCAGATGTCAACATAGTATCTATAACAAAAGGATGATTAAATAACCTAAGCATTTAAATAAGATGTTTAAGGAAATAATCCTCATATGTCTCTTGGGGCATTTGACGTGTTTGCTAACACGTTAACCTTTGCTGCATAAGTACTTGATTATTATGAACTTACGCAAGGTGTGAGCATGTTGGAGTATCTCGTTGTCATAATATACTAATTATATGGCTAGACACATATGAAGCCTGATGGGGTCACACATATATACACAGAGGTACCAATTAATATATCTTTTTTTTATTGTATTTACGGAATTTTAAAATAACCAACGTAACTCTGGATCAATATAGGGCCTCTAATAAATAAGTAATGGACTTAGTTTATTGGACTTGGAAAACAAATGGCAAGCCCATTTGAACCTTTAGAAGGGCCGACCACTTTATTGCTTATTATGAAATTTATTAAGATTTTTTTATAATTATTCAAATTTTATATATATTGAAGATCTCCTAATTGAGAATCTCCTAATAATGTGATTAGATAACAACTTTCCAAAGATCCCTCTCCCTCTCTCCCTATATAAACATACGGCACATACATCTTTTTGTAGTGTTATTTGTTCTTGTTTTTTAATTACTATGGTATCTAGAATATCAAGGTGAAGTCCTATAGTTACGGGGTTAAAAGACGAACATCAATTGGTGATACCAAGGTAAGTGTAGTGTGGATACGATCATATAGTGATCTCCATTGATCACTAGGTTCATTTGGATGTTTCTTGTTAGGGGTGAGAGTCACCGGTTGATTCTAACCGGACAACTTTGCTATAAAAAGGTAATTACTTTTCTTTGTTTTTTCTTTGATTGATCAGTTACCATATGGATCCGTTGATAGTTGCTTGTTCCACTGTGTTTAATGTTCTTATGATTTTATTATTTAATTCAGCACCTCAAATAGAGAAGTCCCGTAGTATGATTGAAAAAAGAGTAAAGTGAGAATAAGGGAATTGTTGACACTACGATTGAGCTAGTGCTCGGAACCCACCCAACGAAGTAACTATCAGGAAAACCCAACAAGGTACTAGTCATGAAGTCTCGGTAAGCACTGAAGGGGTTGAAGAATGAAAAAGAATTGTAAGGATAAAGGGTGAAAAGAAAAAAGCCCTCCATACAACCCTAGGCAGAAACCGGGTTAATATAATCTATCGGTAATCACAAAGATGATTATGATATTAAAGACTGACATCATAGACCTAGTGATGCAATGCACAACTCTTAATAGCTACTCAGAATCTCTCAAAATATTTCTGTTTTATTTCTTACAGAGATCAACACATTTCTATCGACTTTCTCATTCTGAGATCGTTGATATTGAAAAGGTGGCAATCCGCTCTAGCCTTCGATTACCAAATAATAAATGTGCACTTATAGAGTCTAGAGCCAACGAGATCCATCAAAAATCTCACTAGGACACAAATTCCAATATACAAAATGTCGTACATCATTATACAATATTTGGTATCAATAAGTTCTACGCATTATCCATGTGATAATTGCCAGAACATTAGAGTGACACTCTTTAGTATTCACAGTGACGATGGAATACCTTCTTGATCTAAGATTAAACAAGCTCTTGGTAGGTGACTTGCGAGATTCTAAATGAATTAAAATATCGATTTTGGTCTAGTATATGAAATGACGGCTCAATCAGAAAGATAGTAACTATCTGATTCACTCTTACCATGCTGTCTGCTTTGAGACGTTCCAGTAATGAGAACAAGCAAATACGGTGAATCTAATGTAACCGCGTTAGAGGATCTAATACTTTGAGCTGGAAACCCTGTCAAGGAGGTTCTTCTAAATTAAACCTACCTGATCACAGGTACAATATTCGTCTATATCTGCTGTTTATAAGTAACATCAATTTGCAGGTATAAGTGACGGCGTTACAACCTCATTCCAGCGGAGTCAAGATTCAAGACCTCATGCTCAATCGACAAAGATATATACATGATGAAAGCTTAAACTATCAAAGTCTTCCGCAATATCTGATGTACAAGCACTTCCTCAAAAGAACATTTTCCTGGACAATAACAAAGATATATCTTACAAGTGGATCAAGTACTACTCCTACCATGATATGGTACAACTAATCAAGTTAAAGAAAATGTAGAGGGAGATTGTTAGCAAGCTTTAAAGACCTTGAGCATGAGGGTGGAGACACAAGATCGCAGGAGGCATAAAGATTCAGAGATCTCAGTAGTTAAGATAAATCAAGGCCAAAGACCAAGATATCAGTATTTTGTCAAAGAATATCATGTTAAAGATCAAGATCCAAGATTACAAGCATGCAAAAGGAACCTCAAAAGAATTCCTAAGAACACAAGGATCCAAGACTCAAGACGTCACAAGAAGGATCCACAATTAAATGACCACCCTTTAGGGGGAGATTGTTAGCCGTGTTTTTAGTAAAGTGACGGTCATTATCAATCCCGAGCCTTGTATAGGAAAACATAGTTTACGAGAATCTCTCTTAAGCTAATAGGGCCTAGTTGTCGGGCTTAAAGCCCATTCTTAGCTTGGTCCGGCCCAAATGACACATAAGAAAGCCCATAGGACTGTCTACTCTATGTACTATTTAAAGCCTTCTCCAAGTGTCTAGAGGGTGTTGCTTCTCATTTCTTTTCTTAACAAGTAACCATTTTCTCTCTTTCTCTCTCTAGTTCTTTCTCTCTTTAAAATCTCTTATCTTATTTTGTTTTTTTGGTGATGAAATGATATCATTCAACATTATAAGCTTAATCATGGAAGATAAGCCAGAAATGGAAGGGTTTATGGTTTTTTACCAGATTATGAAAATAAGCTGGAGCTTATAGATAAGCTCTTAAGAGCATTTATAAGTCCTTGTTTTGAGCAAAGGAAAATGTATGGTCACTTTTATCTATTTAGCTTAATTTCTTATTCAACTTATTAATCTGCTTAATCTGTGCTTATTATTGCTTTAATGTGCTTAATCTGTCTTAATGTTAGCATATTATGTCTTAAATTTCTAGTTTGCATCATTAGAAATTAACAGTCTTAACTAAGGAAAATAGTGTGTAAACTGTTTTTGGCACTCAAATCAATTTTCATAAGCTCTAATTTAGTCTAAATACTAGTTTTCATGAGATTGAAATTAGTTTTGTTAAGTTTAGCTTTTCAAGACATGTTGCATGAATTGAGGGGAAGTTAATCCAGTTCATGCATACTACAATGGTTCCAGAACAAGTAAAGACAATGAAGATCCAAGCTGGAGTACAAGTTTCAAGACAAAGAGAACTCAGAAGACATCTTCAGCTTTGAAAGTGCTTTGGAAGACTTTATTTTATTGTAATTGTACTTGATAGGAACATTGTAAGTAATTTCGTATGTGTCCACAATTGGGGGAAGATTGTTAGCCTTAAAATATGGTAACATATTCGGAATTACATTAGTTCATTTATAGCGTGACACGTAGGGACTAATAATGACTAGTTACGATAGTTGTGTGTCACTAGGACTATAAATACCCCCTCCATACTTCCATGGAGGGGTGAGGATTCATTTTGTATCTCATAAGGTGTGTGTCTTTCTCTCTCTAGAAAACACACATCTTTCCTTTTTCTCTCACTAAATAATACAATGGAAACTTATTTATTTTATCGTCCTCGACCTCCGGATCATTGTCTCTTGTTAATGTAATCTTATTACTTACAATTGGCATCAGAGTTGCAGGAGTGTATTGTGTCATGTTTGTTGTTGTCCGGTTACTATTCATTAATGTTCATTACTGTTCATTTACTGTTCATACTCGGTACTATTCAAACTCAGTCATATTCGGTTATAAGATGTGCTAAAATCTGCTTATTTCACAAATTCAGATCTAGTAAAAAAAAGGTCAAACTCGGAAGTAGTTTCAGATCTGGTCAAACTCGGTATAGACTATTGGTCAAAGGTCAAACTCGGTTCTATAACTGATTATATCAAGAATGGCATCTAAGATTGTTTTTATCGAAAAAGAAACAAAAGAAAAGGTGAAGAACAACAAAAAACACAAAAAAAATTCATCACTGTTAACCAAATTCAGCCGAGTAAACTTGGTATTTACCGAGTTTGTAAGAACAACAAGAACAATCCACAACCTTCTCATATCATAACCAAATCTATTCTAACCTATCCCATCCTCTTTACAATCAACCCTAACTCCTCTTACATCATTACAAGACTCGAACCACAATGAAACAAACAATGAACAGATCTCAGATTACTCCGTTTGTGTTTCATAATCAATACATGACCTTTTAAGATCAAAACACTTGAATCATATCATCATCGATCTATATAAAGGATAACCATTTCCTTACTATTCGAATATATAAAGATTGAACAGTAACAAGTATGTTGTGTTAATCTTTGATTTGATTTGTATACCTTAAATGCGATTAAACCTACCTGAGATCTCTAATTAACAAGACCATGAAGACGATACCTTGAAAATGTGTTCATCAATATGAAATGAGATAAGGTGTTATTAGGATTGGAGGTTGCGTTCGATTTGGAGATGGGTGTATCATTCTTTTATGGTTATGATTGTAACTGAGAATCAATGGTGATGGAGAGGATAAGATAAGAGATTACTGCGTGTTTATCCTTGTGGTTACAATGAGAGTTTGATTAATGGATGTATAACTCAATAATGAGATTTGAGCTTATGTTGTTTCTGCGTATGATGGAGAAATTATATATGGTGGCGGATGATACAAGGGTTAGGGTTAGTGTGTACAAAAAATTAAGGATGGTGTGTGCTTTATATCTCTAACTAATTAAAGTTTGGACCATGTTATCATATGAAAAACATGGGCTGAGTGAAATGATCATAAAGTGGGCTGGTTCAAATTCATTGGGCCTAGTTTTATTGGTAATTAGATTGGTTAAGCATGGTAGTGTTAATGGATTAAACCGGGTAATAAGAATGCTTTCATGACAAGTTGGACTAGACAATGTTTTTTCGTTGTTGACATTCAAACACAACATTTGTCTAGTTTAACAACATTCTTGAACAACAACACAACAAACATGATACATAACACTAAAACGATCCGAATAAGATTCACTAAATGACAAACAGCTAAAGATTCAGATTACGATGACAAGTGATCACGGAGTTGATTTGGTATCCCTTATTTGAGCTTGAAGTTGGATTTCATGAAGGCGTCTACTTATTTCATCATCGAGACTTCCTTTTACTTTCTAGTCCTTTTCTTTAAACCCAATCTATCGATTGATGACTTGCTTGTAGTACTCAGTGTCACACGCAGAAGTTGATGTGGATAATTTCAAGAGGTGTTGTACTTATTATACTTTTCTGGTTGGGTATAGAGTACTTATAGATTTAATCTTGCACCGTTCTTTAATCAACAACAGTACAAGCTTAAATAACAAATTTAGGGGATCTTACTTCATTTTCAAGTTTGGTATATCGGGTTTACTTCACCAAGTGATCACAACAATAGCCGACAGAATACGAGATTGGTAAGTTAGCCAGAGAGTTTAAGGTTGAGATGTAATCAGCAATTTTCACGGGATA
This sequence comes from Tanacetum coccineum, assembly GCA_026074375.1. Lineage (NCBI taxonomy): Eukaryota > Viridiplantae > Streptophyta > Magnoliopsida > Asterales > Asteraceae > Tanacetum > Tanacetum coccineum. Next base: position 19,825 of record BQNB010069501.1, on the reverse strand, counting down.
TTATTGTGCCATTCCAAGACAAAGATACTTCACAGTCTAAGCAAAATTCTTGAAGTTCTTCAATGACATTCATATACAAGACCTTGATTATACCAAGTTTTCTTGAATTCTTGCTTCATCTCCTCTACGATTTCTGAAGACAAGAGAGTAATGCTTCGTTTGGATTTCAAGATTTATGCTAAAGACAAGAACTTCTTAAGTATATGTGCGTACACAACAATGATGCTTCCGAGAGTTTGCAACCATCATGGGGGAAAATGTGTACATCCAGGACTTAGTTGACTTTGATGTTACCGTGTCAACTTCTAGGGGGAAGTAGTGTATACTACTTTACTTAGTATGGTTTATGAAGTATTCTGCATACGTGAGAAGAATTTTTGCTGATTTCTTGCATGCACCCCCGAACGAATATTCACCAAGCCCTAATGACAAGATACAATGGTCGTTGGTGTGGTTTGACTTCTACAAATTTCTGTTGTGCACGTCAATGACAAGTAGAAGATTGTTCGAACTACATCAAAGTTTCAGAATCTGCTTAAGATAGGGATGTTGGTTTGGGGGGAAGCTGATTCAGAAACTTCGCTAAAAAGGAGTCTATGAAGAAACCTTTTTGTGACATGCTGCATGAATTGGGGGGAAGTTAATCCAGTTTATGCATACTACAATGGTTCCTGTACAAGTAAAGACAATGAAGATCCAAGCTGGAGTACAAGTTTCAAGACAAGGAGAACTTAGAAGACATCTTCAGCTTTGGAAGTGCTATAGAAGACTTTATTTATGTTGTATGTGTACCTGATAGGAACATTGTAAGTAATTCCATATGTCCACATATTGGGGGAAGATTGTTAGCCTTAAAATATGGTAACATATCCGGAATTACATTAGTTCATTTATAGTGTGACACGTAGGGACTAATAATGACAAGTTACAATAGTTAGATGTCACTAGGACTATAAATACCTCCTCCATACTTCCATGGAGGGGTGAGGATTCATTTTGTATCTCATAAGGTGTGTGTCTTTCTCTCTCTAGAAAACACACCTCCTCCCTTTTTCTCTCACTAATAATATGGCTTTCTATTTGTTCAATCCTCCCCGACCTCCGGATCTTTCTTGTGTAGCTAGTGATTTCTTATGTTAACAATGATGCTATAATAATGACGTTATTTGATGTCATCACTGATACAAAAATATGTATAAAAGAGTCTGTGACCCAGCATGGCTGCAAACACAAAGTGGGGCTTTCTCGCCAGATTGTGTGTCAAATGTTCCTAGTTTTAAGTAACCGTTTGGTTCAGAGAAGCAATCTGACCAATGTGTATTGCAATTTGAGGCGGCAGTGGTGGTAACAGTCATAAACGTATTTTTTCCTGATATGCAAAATTGGTGTGTGAACAAAAATTAGAAAAAGAGATGGCGACACTATTTAGTGGCACGACTTCTTCTTTTCATTCCCGATCCAACACAAATACATCGTATCGAAACACAAATCTGTTTATGGCTATTACCGTCACTGCCGCGTCATTATTGAATAATCATGATAGTCTAAACTCATTATCATATAAATTAGGTATACATGAAAAAGTAGCAGACATGTCAAGCGTTGAAGAGGCGTACCTTGTTGTCGTTCATGCGTACAAAGGTACGTGGAATTTACCCGTGGTTGACATCACACTATAAAAGCAAAATACGTAATATTATTAGAAATAGCAAAGAGAAAATAATGGATTATCAATACGTGAAGCTTATAATTAAATTTGAAGCTGCTGACTTCCATATGACGTCGTCACTCGATTTTATTTTTAATAACAACAGGCAGAGATCATAACACGGTTCGGGGCGTACACTAAGATGTCCAAGTCCTTTCATAACCTGTTGTCGGGTGTTTCTATAGAATCGACTACACATATTAACATGGAATTGTTGATAAAAACATTGAGGTCACATAAGTATTCGATTCTGCAAAAACAACGAACAACATCCCATAAACATTGTCTCTTGATGTCGAATTTCTTTCTGTCGGGTCTTCTATCTAAGAAAGATGCTTAGTAGGGACAACTGGATCGATTGGATTAGATAAGATCTTCGGGTTGAGAAAGAGTGTAAGTCTGTTATGGCACCACACCCAACGAGTTGCCTAGCCAAGTTACATATGGTCGCTTCCTTTATTATACCTGCTCATATTCATTATTGCCTTATGGCTGTAGCACGCAACTGGTTAGACATCAGATGTAAACAATGTTTATCAAGTATAACGTTATATCTGAATATATGATAAGAGTTATCTGACTGTCATGTATGTCAGATTAGAAGTCATTTTCTATATTTAAGCACGCATGAAAGTACCAAAAATCTTAGCATACTCTAAAGATCATTCATACGTCCAAGTAAGGAGTCAACAACCAAAGAGATATAATTTGACTTTCTGAATCAATGTTGTTGACTCCTGACACGGACTCTAGGGTTGGTCAATAAAGACGGATACCTAAACTTAATGGCTTAGATTTGTAAGTGTGAATCCAATTTAAAAGTTAGTGTTGCCCTGCCAAGACATGTGTCGATTTGGCACACCATGGTTGCAAATAGAAAGTAAAAGAAAATAAAATGTATATAATTTTTTGGCTCAGATTTGCGAGCGCGGTTTTGATTATAGGGTGTTCGACCCGCCATGGCTGCAAACACCTTTTTGGTTGAATCTGCCTTTCCAAGATACGGGTCGCTTTTACCCATCACGACCTACGAATTTTGTATGGCAGGAAAACAATCAACGCACATAAGCAATATTCTCTTCATCGCCAATGTATCTACTATTTGTTTACATGAGAGTGTACCTCGTAACAATGGACGTATGATAAGGGTTTTGTCACTATCACGTGGGCCAGTTTATATTTGTATTTGTTTGTTAAACGGGTACATGTGATATGAACAAAACCCTTATCACAATTACCGCAGCTAATTTTCCAACTATGATCGAAACCGCGATAGCAATTACATTGTGCATAAACACCAGTTGTATTCCAAAGGTTATATCTAGAAAGCCAATAACAAATTCAAAATGAGTCTAATATAACACAATAATACAATAATGTGTGTGTCAATGATTAATTTAAGCATGCAATAATTTTTTGATACCTTACCTGACTTTGTAGATTGTAACGGAACAATAAAATATCAATGTCTGCAAGTAGGGAGCGATCGACTCAGATAAAAGCTTTACATTGGGAAAGAGTAAGTCTGGCATGGCTGCACACCTAACGGGTTGCCTAGCCAAGTTGCAGATTGTCACTCCTTTTGTTGTACCTGCTCGTGTTCATCATGGCCTCATGTAGATAGGCATCAACAATGGTTACCAAACACAGATGTAGCAGCAAAATATACGATAAGGGTTTCATTACTTTCACGCATGTGAAGCTAGGCTCCATTTCTATATTTAACCATGCGTGACAGCGCAAAAACCTATATCACGTTGCAACGATCGTTCATGTGTTCAAGTAATCCGTCAACATGATCAGAAATATAATTCCACTTTCAAACTGGTTGTCGTTAACCGATACTTTCAACACATAGTTGATCATTAGATACCAAAGTTAATAAGTGGGTCCATTGAGTAAATACACGGTTCCTCATCGGTTACATAAACATGTGTCACTTCACGCGATCACTTTCGTTTCAGTCATATCTTCTTTCACCAACAACCATCCCATTCATACTTATCCAAGAATGAAACAATTTCACTGAGACATGTGAGTGGCAGACCAGATAAAGGGGTATCAAACCCGGCATGGCTGCAAACATACTATCGTGCTGCTGTGCCAAGATCCGGATCACTACCAGCCTTCACAATCCAGCAACCTATTACGGATGTAAAGCAATGAATGCCTGAACGCAATAGTATCCTCCTTCGCAACAACCAACTCAGAAAGGCTTTCACCCATGTTAGTATAACACGTGGATACAATAATATGTGAAAAAAAGAATGCGACACGCCATGGCTGCAAGCATAACTTGGTGCATGATGAGGTGTAATTTTATAAACTTTTTTGGGGCCATTTAACCTCATAAGTCATGCCAATTTGCCCAATTATTATACTTAATCGTTCCTTTTTGATGTTTTAGCATTTGGGAAGCTCTTGGAGGAAAAGCACTTGACTTGGGCTTGATTCGAGAAGAAAATGGACAAAAAACGCAACTTTTCAAGCTGGCGAATTCCATCATGACGCCTTCACCAAAAGTGCCCAGAAAGTTGATTTTTGAAATAAAAGTGTGACTTCTCAGACGGCGGAGATGGACCCTTGACGCCGTTAGGATCAAGAGGTGATGGCGTTACCACGATGTGTGACGGCGTCACAATTGCCGACTCAAAGAACCCTTTGGAAGATTTGACGCGCTGCCGGTGTCAAAAAACCCTAGCGACACAGTCAGAACCCACTGTCTACATATACAAACCTTTATTTGTCATATTTTCGTTTGGAAACTTGGGAGAACCTTTGTAGCAACTACTATAGTCGATTTTTAGGGTTTTCAAACCCTTTTGTACTAATTGTTACTCCATATTCAATTGAAGTGAAGTTCTTTTACCATTTTAATCATTCAATATGTCTATGTGTTGTTTGATTAATTGTTCTTCTCTTTCAATTAACATGCTTGGCAAAATTAAATTAGTGTTTGCTTATGATTCCATGAAACATAGTTTGTAATCTTTTTTATATTGCTTCTTGTTAGTGGTGTGCACGTTAGGCTCTAGAAAACTAGATATTTGATCATCATATCATAGCAAAGACGTCTAGGAAAACGTGGTTAGGTTAGAGGATACATGTGATTAGATCTTCATATTTAGATCACCTTTGGGTGGATTCTGAATTAAGTATTTAGTGTGAGTGAATTTACTATTGAGAGGGAGCGTGTCTGACATGTAATGCCCGACTAGGTTGTCATATAGAATGTAAACTTGATCAACCCGCTGCTGAATTAGGGGAATACTTTCACACTACACTAACGAGGGTGACGGGTAATAGAATTAGAGAGAGCAACTAGGGAGTAGTGCATGATTAAGTAAACACGTTTGTTTAACCATACGAGTTTCACATATTTACTTTTCTGCATAATTAGAATAAATTTAGGAGTAGTTAGTAGTTTAGTCAACCCACTCTTCAAAGCCCGAGATTTTTACTTGCTTTCTATAAAATATAAAAATACAAAAATAGTCTTTGCTCAATCCTTAGACCTTAGTAACACACGAGCCTACCCAAACTATTCCCCTAGAGAATGATAATAACCCCCGAGTCTTACCTATACTACACTACAACGGTTAGGTACTATGCCTAGAAGGGTTGTAAAACTTTTGCGTTTAAAACAATCCGCATCAAATTTTTGGCGGCGCTGTCGGGGAATAGTCTAGGTTTTGTATTATATTTAGCTTAGGTCTACTCACTAGATTCCTATCAAGTAAGATTTTCTTTTTCTTTTCAGGTTAGCTTTCTCATAGTCTATCTTTTCTTCGTTCCCTTTATTTTATAATTTTCTTTTCGTTAACCATCATGTGAGATGAAAATAAACCATGTACTTTAGGAGATTATTCCCGACCAAGACACGAGGGCTACCGAAACACCATTGAGCTTCCCAAAGGAGACAATGTGGTGCCCCTGCAATTCGACACCATCCGATTGGTGCAGAATGCATGTGCATTCCACGGACTCCGGTCTGAAGATCCAAATCAACACCTTAAGGATTTTCTAAAACTTGTGGACTCACTTGATCAAGCTAGCAATTGGATTAAAAGTCTACCAGCGGGATCCATCTCTATTTGGGAGGATCTCAATACTCGTCTCTTTGCTTAGTTTTTCCCACCGGGAAGAACTACCAAACTTATAAATGACATTTTGATGTTCCAACAACATCACGTTGAATCTCTTTCCGAAACATGGACTCGTTTCAAGGACTTACTTTAAAAAATCTCTCATCATGACATCAATCTTTGGCTTCAAATCTAAATTTTTTATGATCATGTCTCTTTCCCTCTTAAGCGCGAAATTGACCACGCCGCTGGTGGTAAGTTTCGTGACAAGAGCACCAAAGAATCTTTAGGTATCGTAGAGGATCTTGCCCTCTATGACAACGAAAGTTGGAATGACCTAAGAGACTTCGCTAAACCGGCATCTAACCATCGTCTCATTGAGCTAGAAAATCAAGTCCAACGCTTAATGGTAGCTCATCTTGCTCCTAAACCATCCGTTCAAGTGAACAAAATCGCTTCTTCATATGATATTTGTGGTGTCGCTTCTTCATATGATATTTGTGGTGGTCCCCATGAAACTCAATATTGCATGAAAAATCCCGAGCAAGCTTTTGTTGATTACGCATCCTCGCGTAACAATGGATTGGGAGGTCAGCCGTTTACTATTTGCCGAGAGCCAAGAAACTTTAACGAAGCCACCAACATTTGGAAGGATAAACCAAACTTTAATTGGGCACGAACTTGAACCTTTACAAGTCCCTCAAAGGGCTCGTTCTCAACCTACTCTTCTAATGTGCCCTATGAACCCTCCAATTATCAAGCAAAAATTGAAAGGGTATTATCAGATTTTGATTCTCATTAAGAAAATAGATTGTCTAGTCTTGGAACCCAACTCAAGCAATAACAAGATGAAGTAATGAATAAGATCAACACATTATGGAAGGTTGTTTCAGAAAAATTTGACAATGCACCCACTCGTGACATTGCCAAGAATTCCATGGTTCACGCTAACGTTGTTTCCCATGATCACCAATGGAAGGGGGCACTTCCAAATAAATGAATCATAAAGAATCCGTTAAAATTATATTCTCCAAAATACCAAGCACAATCATCTTTAGGAGAAGAAAATGGGAACTCCTCCTCCCCAAAACGTGTTTATTTTGTTAACACAATCACCATAGTAATAACAGGAGGATGAACCCAAGGAAACCAAAATCATAGAATCCAGTGTGATTGATAGTGATGATCGCAACTTTGTTGTAGAGGATGAGAAAATGGTAGAGAAGGAACCAAAGGTTTCTAAGATAATAGTAGAAGAGGGAGAATCGAGTGACATAGGAAACTATAATAAGACTTGTGATTTAGAAGATGAAGCATGTAAGGATGAAACTGAGATAGGAAAATAAAGGGAATGGATGGAATATGAACAGCCCCTTGACTTAGTCAATGCGCGCGATGAATCAGTCTATGAGTCTTTGATAGAGAAAATGTTGAGTTGTTCATTAAACTTCAACTTTAAAATTGAAAAGGGGATCCTAGTAACCTAAAAATTCCATGCATGATAGGGCGTAACTTCATTGCCAATGCATATATCGATTTGGATTTACCCATGAATATTATGTCCTTAGCCTATTATAAGGCCATTAGAAATCAAAGATACGAACATAGAGGGTTGAATTTTGTAGGAATTGGAATGTATATGCATGTGTCTGTAGGGAATATGAGTTATGTCATGGATTTCACCATCTTGGAGAATGTTGAAGCTAATATTGATCCTAGTTTATCCGAAGTAGTTTTGGTTGGCCGTTTGTGGAGATGTCACACCCCCAAACGGGGCCTGGACGGAATACGTGTCCGGGGGCGTGACGTCATAATATTCATCACACAAAGTACAAAGAACGACCACTAATGGACATTTTGAAAATCATAACTCATTGTATTTATTAAAAATGGATAAGTCTTACAAGATTTGAAATGAAATTTAAAACGCTGCGAAAGCATAATTAAGTTTTCAAAAGACAACGAGTATGAATGATAATAAAGTCTTGAAAGATGATATCATATTGCACGTAGACTCCACATAGCACATCAGAGAAGTCCAAAACTATGCACCTGGAAAACATGCTTAAAACGGTCAACATAAAGTTGGTGAATTCATAGGTTTAGTTCAAACGTAATTAGTGTGGACCACAAGTTTGTCAAAACGTATGCGATAGTTATAACATATACAACTTCACATAAAAAAGGTATTTACGTTGCACTAAGCTCATGACACTGAAGCTAATACTGAAAGATAGCATGTACAGTGCTATAAAAGGCTTGCCCTACATGTGTCCGACCAAAGACCACCTAACTAGTTTTGACATGACATATATCTGTTAGTCCTTAGAAATCTCGAACTAGTAAATGCTTCTTACCCGGATAGGAATAATTAGTCCCAATAGATCTATTTATTCACACGCGCTCCCTTAACCGATCCTCCAGTCAAGAAATTAACAGTTTATGATAATTCGGGCAATAGTGGTCTAAACGCTACTTAGGAAACACGTAAACGGGGAATTTCTCACGTATAGTATTTGTGTCCAGTTTTAAAAACAAGCAATGTTTCTCACCCCAAGTTATAAAACAATTATTCAAAACGAGTTAAAGAGTGGGGCTATGAACTCACCTCGAGTCGGTGAAATGAAAGAGTAAATAAAATGATCACACGGAAACGAACGACGGTACACGGATGCGACCTAAGAGAATATAGGTTTCGTCTTAGAATCGGAATGATGGAAAATGCGGATGATGCATAAAAGTTTACTTGAAAATACTTTGTTAATAAAACGTTAGTGATCGTAATGTGGTTGTTGGTATACAGTAATATTAAATATATAAAACTATATATATTTATATTTAAGTATTATATATATATATATATTTATTGTATTGTTCGGCTCTTTACCCAATAACCCAAATATTGATTTAAAACCTTTTGATAATTATGTTTTTATATCTTTAATTTATCCATTTCCTGACAGGTCACCCATGCTAGTGCTTCCCTTACACGAGCACGCTTAACTGTCGGTTTTTAAATTAAATACGTAAGTAGAAAACGTAAATAAGTATTTTAAATTATTTATATAAGTTAAGTATGTATATTATTTATCATTTATAAATAATATGTTTTTCGGAAAAGTTTTACAAAACATATTTTCACAATTTTATAAGTATATAATTTTTATAAAATTTCGACATGACCCATTCGTGTTTACACGTTTTCCAAAGTCATAGACTTTAATAAAAATCACTTTCAATTTACATTTCCCAAGTTCGATCAATTAAAATCCTTTATAACTAACCCTATACGCAAAAGGTATTAAATAAGTTCTCGGTTCATCAATAAGCTACAATAAGCTCTTAATAAGCCCAAGTAAATTAAGCCGAACCAATGGAAACCGAAGGTAATAAGACAAACGAAGAGTTACGTAAGGAGTATGACTCCGAGTCTAGCTACAAGACTCGTTAATAAAGAAAAGCGCTTATTATGAGGCAACCCAATCTTTTTATTTTATGCATTTAGGGAGTGTCGTGTGTTTAATCTTCATTATTTGTTCTTATATGTTTGAATTATGTGTGGTCATGGTCTTTAACCTCGTCTTAATTGCAATCAAATGTATTTTGCATAAAATAAGTGTAGAGGAAATATCTTGTTGTTAAGAACCATTTCAAACATGTAAAATATATAATTTTAAGTTAATTCACATTTTATGTTTTCATTGTTTGTTTTTTTGAGTCATATGTTTGTACTAACCGTTTTTGTGGTTTATGCTGTTTATGCAGTAATTTTTACAAGAAATAACTAATAAGTTATTTTTGTTAAATTTCCAGAATTTTAAATTTTCTAGATTTTTTGCAGAAAACCATGATTACATTAATACTAACATTTTATCTTTATTGCTTTCTTAGGATTTTAGTTTATGATTATATAAGGTTGTCTATTATTTATCGTTGATTTTACGCTGGGTATAATTGTTTTTGTCTTTGATTTTCAAGTTATATTAGATAAGGAGAGTCTGGAAGTTCATTGGATTTTCATGTTGGATGATTACGAACCATAGGCTATAACTTTTTAGAGGCTTTAGTAGTTTTTAAAATGTTTTTTGTTTTTACAAAATAAGTTGTACAAATCGTATGTATGCTCATCAGATGATTATTAAAAGTACAAGTTATAAAGATTTTGAAGGCTTTAAAGGTTTTTTAGAAGGAAGGAACAAGATTAAAAACAACACCAAATGTTGTTTAACAAATACCCAAATAATACAAATGATCAAACCTTCAACAAATCTTCAAGAGTTTTTTATCAAAGATGAAAATTTTATGGATTTATATATGTGTGTATGTATTTTGTAGGCTAGGAGAGCAAGAGAGAAAAAGAAAACTCAAATGCTAAGTGTGTGTGAAATATGAATGAAAAATGAGAAGTAAATGGTATATATGTGCAAGATTACTTCACACACTAATAAGTGTGTATATGATGTGTGTATGATGTATAATAGGACAAGAAGAGATGAGGGGACCAAAATTGAACTCCAATCACAAATGAGCTAGGACAACATATGAGTTGTAACATGAGATGCTTGTTTGAACGCATATAAGCATGGGGAGGGGGGGGGCAAATGATTTTTCAATATTTTAAGGGGCTAGTGCTTCTTGCGTGATTTAATTTCTAAGCCTTCCATGCATATGCTTACTTTTATATAAAACACGGTTCACGCAAGTAACTAAACGAAAAATGGTATCACCGAAAATTATGAAATTTTAAATATTTCCCTAAAATATAAAAACGTGGCTATTGCCAAAATACTACAACAATAGGTGTCCTGGTTCGCTCCCGGAGATGATTCTCAAATAATAACGGAACAACTTCCCGGTTAAACGGAAAAGTTAAACGAAACTTTTAAAAATTCAAATTATCGACCGAAAACGGCTAAATTATTGAACGGAAATTCACGGGGTGTGACATTCTTTCCCCGTTAAAAGAGTTTTGTCCTCAAAGCTTAAGACGTAGCATTGGATTTCAGATTGGTGGAATATGGGTGCGGGTATCTCCTTCAAAACTGATCTTCTCGTTCCTAGGTGAATTCAGGACCCTGCCTAGAATTCCTTCTGACCTTAATGTTCAAAATACAACTTTGTTTCAATGGCCTGACCTCTCTCTCCATAATCTCAATCGGTTCCTTGATGAAATAAAATTGGTCATCGATTTGGGTTTCATCCAAAGGAAGAGCAAGTGTTTGGCTCAGATAAGCATTTCTTTCGGCTTGGCACGTGAAAGGTACTATGGACTCTACTTAGTTGTTTCGGGGGTTCAAGTCGATAGGCGACGGTCCTACTTTAGCTGGAACCTTAAAAGGTCAATCTATCTAGGGTTCAGCTTTCCCCGTTTGCTAAAACGTATCACTCCTTTCTACGGAGATTCCTTCAACATAAAATTCTAAGGGTTTGCGTCTCACGTCAGCATAACTCTTTTTGGTGATCACGATTACCCAAATCGTGTTGTAACTGCTTGTTGTTCTTGGTATTCTTGTGATAAAATCCATGGCTGTGTTTTTCCCATTTCTAATAGGGTATTTCTGGTGGCGATGCCTACTTCTATGTTCGGGCCATTGGTATAACCGCTTAAGATTATGATATATCTTATCTGATCCATGATGGATGAAATAGTTAGATTTGTGTGACTCATGCTTTACCAATTCTCCTAAGTCTCTAACGCGTGGTAACCAACTCCTGCTCCTAGTGCAGGGAGTTCTATCAAGACCAGTCTCAACTCCTTGTCCATACCATAAAGATTCTCATCCTTAACGTTCTCTGCCTTGAGGTATTCTACTTGTCCCTTGTGAATCTATGGCGGTAGGTTTGAATTAATGGTCATCACTAAGGCTCTCACCATAAGAGGCCTAGCTCGTTCATTTCTGCTTAGAGCGTCTGCCGTAACGCTTGCTTTTCCAGGGTGATATCGAATCTTACAATTCGAAATCACTAAGCAATCTTAACAATATACGTGGTCTCATGTTCATTTCCTTTTGATCTAGGATGTGTTGTAAGCTCTTATGGGTTGTAAACATGGTAAACTTCATGCCATACAGGTAGCGTTCCTAAATCATGAAACTAAACACTATTTGTCCTATTTTTAGGTCGGGTGTTGGGTGGTTCTTCTCAGGAACTTCCACTTGTCGGGGGTTGTAAGCTATTACCTTCTCCTTCTACATCATTATAATGCTTAATTCATTATGCGAGGGGTTATAGTAAACTACAAAGTTTCCCAATCCGTTGGGAAATACTAAAAATTGGTGTACTACAAGTTTCTATGTTACTAGTTGAAAGGATTCCTCTTCTTTCTCTTCCCATTCATATTTCACAATTTTCTGAGTTAGTTTGGTTTAGAGGTTTCTCTATCCTAGAGAAACCTTTGATAAATTATTAGTAGTAACTGACAAGACCTATGAATTGGTGTATCTTCGTTGGAGTTGTAGACGTTTCCTAATCCTTAATTGACTCAATCTTGGCGGTATCGACGTGAATGTATTAACTATCAACAACGTGGTCAAGAAATTGCACTTCCGAGGGCCAAAATTCACACTTAGAGAATTTGGTGTACAATTTCTTATTCTTAAACGTTTCCAAGGTATGCATAAGGTGTTTCTCGTGTTCCTTATTTCTTTTTGAGTGGGTAAAGATATCATCGATGAATATTATCATAACTTATCCAAGTATGGCTTTGTAAACTTGATTCATGAGATTCATGAATACCTCTATTGCGTTGGTTAAACCAAATGGTCATGACATGAAACTAGGTCTTATAAATCCCTTTGAGCATGCGACATACTACGTCGAAGACGGTCAACTCTATTTCTCTCAACACATAACATACCTCCGAGTCTTAAGTTATCCCGCTCCAACGTACCAATCCTATCAAACAACTCAGCTCTCTGCTCACTAGCAACTATCGATGCATACTTATTACTCTTATTGCTTTGATTCGTTAAAGTTTCAACACCTAAGGGGGGATACGAACAACTTTTTTATCACAATGATCACGTCTTGGTACATTGTCAACCAACCTATACCGATGATAACATCACAACGATCAAGTCCTACAGGCATTAGGTCTATTTTGAATAGATGATTCAAAATATTCAGTGTACAATCTTAACTGATGGTATCAATTCCTATGACCTTTCCGTCGGCCAACTCAACAGAGTACTTAGTGTCTATGGTAGATTGGACAATGCCACTTAAAGGTCTAATCTTAGCGGAGGTGAGGCTTCTATCAACTAGGTTCCATGTACTTGCAATAATTTCGTCCTTTGCTTTAACTTCAGGTCCATTAATAGTTTTGTCGATACGAGAATCTCATAATTTGCGTGATTCTAACTCACAAGAAGGTAAGTATATTGTAGGAAATCTTCTAGTTCTCTTAGTTATAATCTAATTAGAGTGATAAGTATGTTACGTTTTAAGTTCTTACAATCTATAATTATCGTGACTACAGGGAGTGGATTCAGTCTCTCGGCTAAAGGAATGGTGTTTCTATATGCTAAAGTTGAAGAAAAAAACTACTTAGTTATGATACTTACGAATGCGGATGCACGTGACCGACACAAATGACGAATACGCACGCAAAATATCAGTAAGACATGAATACCATAAAATCCCGTTGACTATGTAGAGAAAAGAAAATTAAAGATGGGAAGTAAGGGTAATATTGACAAAAAATTTATGGTGACTACTCCCAGCATAGTATGGTCCTTCCTGAATTATACATAGGTGATCAGACTATGCATAATTTAGGAACTAACGATAATATGCTCATTTCGTCAAACCAGTGTTATGTTTAAAATCTTATAGGGTATAAACGATATAGTTTATAAGGTAGCAAAACAGTTCGTAATAATGAAAACAAGGTAGTTTATATAACGACACAAGATATTTTGTAAAATATCAGAAAATATTTTATGAGATGATAGCAAAATAGTTTACGAGAAGATTACGTGACGGTATATAATGTAACAGTAAGGGGTTTATAATATGGTAACAATTAGTTTACGAGCTAACAACCCAATAGTTTATAAAGTGGCAAAGTAATAGTTTGTGAAAGACACGAAGTAGTTCATAAGATGACAACGACATAGTTCGTAAATTAACAGCGGAATAGTTTATAAACGACAACGAAATAGTTCATGAGGTGACAACGAAATGGCTTGTAAGATGACTACAAGTAGTTTTAAATAGGGTAGCAAAAGAGTTTATAAATAACTGCAAAATAGGTTATAAGATGGAAACAAATTAGTTCATTAAATGATAGCCAGATAAGCTATAAGGTAATAGTGGGATAACTATAAGATGTTAACAAAGTGGTTTGTAGAATGATATCGAAATAGTTTATAAGGTGTTAGCGAAATGGTTTATAAAATTATGGCAAAAGAGCTTATAAACGACGATGAAATAGGTTAAAAGATGAAAAACGATTTAGTTTGTTTAAAATGATTGCAAAAATGGTTTATGAGATGATAGTAGGATAATTTATGAGATAATGGCAAAATGGTTTATAGGACGACAGTATAGTGATTAATAAGCTGTTTAGCAAAACGGTTCGTAGACTGACGAAAAGTAGTTTATAAACGACAGTATTTCTGTTTACAAGACGACGCTAGTGTGGTTCATACAACAGCATCCAAATAGTTTATACTAGTAAAACGGTTTATAAAATAATGGCAAAAGAGTTTATGAACGACGACAAAATTAGTTAAAAGATAAAGACAAGTTAGTTTGTAAAGTGACTGTGAAAGTAGTTATGCGATGGCACTAGAACAGTTTATAAAACGTCGGTGAGACAGTTTATGTTAATGAAGTAGTTTATAAGATTCCCACCAAAAATGGTTTATAGGATGACAGGAAATCGGTTTATATAAAATACTAACGGAATGGTTTATAAGATAATAGCAAAATGGTTTGGAAGGCGCTAGTGGAACGTCTTGTATTAATGATAGCAAAATGGTTTATAGGGTGACGGCGTAACAGTTTATAAGATGGTAACAAAATGCTTTTATAGAATGGTAGTAAAATGGTTAATACGCTGTCAGCAAAATGGTTCGTAGACTGATGGTAAAATAGTTTATAAAATGTCTATAAAATAGTTTATGAGGTGACGATGGAATGGTTTATAAATGATAGTGAAATGGTTTATAAGGTGCTGAAATAAACAGGAAGCTATTAGCTAAACGGTTTGTAAGCTGGCGGTAAAATAGCTTATAACGCGACAACTATTATGTTTATAAGATGACACTAAAATAGTTCATAGGATAACATCCAATTAGTCTATAACAGTAAAGCGGTTTATAAAATAATAGTGAAATGGGTTGTAAGACGGTAACAGATTTAAGGAGTACCTTACATAAATTATTTCAGAATTGAAGTGTAACTAATGAAATCGTCATGACACAAAATGAACAGATGGTTAAAAAAAACATCCACACCATACCCGAAATTCATAAGGAAGTACTAGTGCTATACTCTTATGGTTACGGTTCAAGTCTACTTAGGTTCTACTAGGAACGATAGGAAATCTCTCCTTAAGTATCAACATTATCTCTGACGACCTTGGAGTTCTCGCGAGCTTTTACTTTTCAACTACGGTTCGCACGGTTTAGATTTGGATAATCACTCTTGTAATGTCTCAATTTTCCATACTTATAATATGTATTTCCGGTTTCTAATTTGCCACTGCGGCCTCTATGTTGTTATTAAAACGGGTTTCCTACAATCTATAGTCATGTGGCCAACTCTCTCGCAGTTATTGCACTTCACAGTGCATGGCCTAGTGTGGCGCAATTTACGCTTGTTGTAGAAGGATAACTTTCCTACATATCCTTTTTTTGTTATTTGGTCTAGCAGTGTAAGCACTCGCGACCTTTTGTCGTTTATCTCGTTGTTGGCATTCCTTACCATCTCGGTTCCTTAACGTACGACCTGATCTAATTAGACGTGAGCCACGTGGACTTTTTCCTCATAGACAGCAACAACTTTAATAGCATTAGCAATTCGTTGGGTTACAATAGGCTCGATCCTCGCGGAACTCATTCCTTGTCTCGTTGTCGGTATTTTCTTCAAATTCGAATGGAGTAAATAAAATCAGTCGAATTTCAAAAGTTGTGTTTCTAAAAAAAACGGAATGCTATGAGGTGATGGGTTAAAGTTGTGTGCGAATTAATCGGCATGTTTCTAGAAGTTACGAGAAATAAGAAAAATTAAGATGTAACCAGATGATGTAGGTGTTTCAACAGTATGGGGCGGGTGTTCAAAGTTGAATAGTAGGATAATCGGTGGGGTCGACAGACTGTAACGGGTTTCAAAGTGATGAAAAACGGTATAATGTAAAGCCGTAAAAAGTTTTAAAGACCATTGTATTATGCACGATGTTTTAGAAGTAACGAGACAATTGTTTCACTCGCAATGTCTTAAAATAAACAAGATCATTGTGTCACTCACAATGTCTTAGGAAAGTCAAATATATATATATATATATATATACATACATATATACAACTTCCATATATGTAAATGGGGAAATATACGTAAGGCAAACATAAATGCAGAGAAGAATAGACGCAAGACAAACGTAAGCTCATAGCAAAATAGAACTCAAGGCAAAAATAAACGCAAAGAAGCATAGTGCAGGGAACGATAAACGCATGGCAGAGATAAACTCATATCATAGCATGTTTGTTGATCCCAATCCTTGATCGATTCTTTACCTTGTAAAGTGTATGTTACCTTGGATGAATACAAAATAACAATGGTATAAACTTTGTGTGTATATTAAAGAGTATGCGGAATCTACTCTTTAATACTCTAGAAGATATGTCAATGAAACAGTAATTATGTAAAGAATACAAGATACAACCAAACGCTTCAATATTATTGATAAACAACAATACGAGTACTCTTGTCCTAGTACTAGGGTTTACAACCTTGAAGCTTACAATGAGATGCTGTGTAGGTATGTGTATGATAATGAGATGAATGAGATGATTGAGATAATTGAGATATAAACTAGATGCCCTAGGATCTCCTTTTATACACTAAGGATTCCCTAAGACATACAAAACTTTTCCTAAATATTTTTCAATATAAGTTAAATACAATGACTAAATATTAAATACTTTCCTAAGTATTTAGTCAAATTCTCAATCAGCATTAATCTCTTCAATCATCATTAATCTTCAGTCTTCTGTTTGACTAATCAGCATTAACTTCAGTTGAAACAACAAGAAGACTTTCAGCAGCATTAACTTTCTCACCAACAGCAGTAATCTTGAACCATCAATTAAGAGAACTCTAATAACCAGCAGTAGTAAGATCTTCAATATTCCCCCTTAAAATAGTACAGGCAGTACAACTTACTCAGGATAATAAACTACTGATTTAGTACTGGCAGTTGTAAGCTTTGAGCAGTACTTAACTATTATCTTCGTAACAGTACTAACTGTTTGGCTATCAAACTAACTCTGAAGTGTTTAATTCCTAAAATCCTCCCCTTAACTTGTTGATTTAAACCTCCAAATCATCAAGTTTCTTGAATTAAACCTTCATTTTCTTTGCTGAGAGAATTCTTCCAAACACTTCATCTTCTTGGTCTTTCTGCTTTTACTGTACTCTTCTTTGGATTCTTCTTTTTCTTTGCTGCACTCTTGCCTCCCCTGAGTCTGTGCATCCATCTAAACCAAACTGATCTTCATTAATATTTTTCATATCCTCCCTTGTTTGGAATGATCCTCCAAATCATCTTCTTATGGGGACCCAAGCCATCACAGACTTGAATCTTCCTTGTGCATCAATGTAATCCAATCTTTTCAAAGTAACTGATGCACTGATGTTTTTGGATACATGATCTACCACTCTGTTCTTTGGCATCCAGACCCAACATGCTGAAGCTTTAACATCATTAAACCTATTCCTCTTGACAGCATTATATGCAGCCTTTGGCTTAGCAGCATTAACTGGTCTCATCCCAGTTTTCATTAAGACTGCTTTTGGAACAAAGTTTCTTTTTGGATGAGGGTAAGACATTCTATGAGAATTATGATGATTTACCCTTCTAGCATTGTTCCATATAGGTTTTTGTACCTGTTTTTTATCATTAACATGTCTCTTGTGTTTACAGGTATACTGTAGGTGTTCAAAACTTCCACAAATATAGCATGCTTTATTGTGCATCACAAAGTCACTTCCTAGTTGATTGGACTTTTGACCATTCCAATTACTCTGATTCCCTCTAGGCCTTTATGATCTATACATCTCAGCATACTTCACTGGCTTCCTAACTGGTTTTTGTAATTTAGCAGCAGTAGGAATAACAGTTTTCTTCTTTACCACAACAGGAGACTCAACTTCATCCTCATCATCTGAAACCCATTCATCAATAATTGGAGCATCAGTATTCTCTCTAGCTTTTTTAGGTTCTTCTTCCCTAACATGATTAGCAGGATAGAAAAACTTTTCTTTCTAATCTTTGTCTACCTTAAGTGGAGACTTAACAGAGCTAGTTTCAGTAGCAGTCATTTGTTGTTGCTTTAAAGAGTCATTAGTATTCTCCTTAGAATTATCTGACTCTTTATCACAACCAGTGGTAGGCTTTAAACTAGAATTCCTAGGACCATACTCATTTACCTTAGGTTCTTTGAATTCTTCAAGACCTGAATAAGATAAGTCTAAAGGTGTTGGTCTATTAAGAATCAAAGGATGAGGTAAAGGGACATCATTATAACCAAAACCCTTTTTGCTCTTGTCAGTTATCTGACTTGCTAACAACTGATCTAAGTCTTTTGCTGATTTTTCAAATTTAGCAATCTTAAACTCAAACCCTTCCTTTTCTAGTTTAACCTTTTCAAGCTCAGTCCTAAGTAGTCCCATCTGATATTCTTTGTGACCTACACTTCTCTTAAGTAAAGCAATTTCCTCAGAGAAAAGAACTTCATGTTCTTTATATTTAACAATTTGTCCTTCTAAAATTGATAAACCTCTTTTGTATGTAGCTGCTTTAAAACTAGTATCATCTAATTTAACAAGCAAATCATCATACTTTTTCTTTAGATCTTCATAGTTTTTCAAACAAATGTTTGAACAAGTTTTAACCTCAGAGTCTGAAGAAGCTATAGGAGCCATCTCTTCCTTGTGATTAAATGATTCTTCTTGATAGTTTCTTCTAGATCAAAGTTTCAGAACACAAGCTCTGATACCACTTGTTGATCCTGAACCATGGGGCCCTATGCTGCTTGTACATTCATTGGAATACCAATATTTGGTGCAACCCATCCCATGTTTGGTGTTGGAACCATTGCCCCCAAATTGACATTCGATTGTGTTGGCTGTGGAGGCTGTGGCTGCAGCTGCGGCTGTGCCTGCTATGGCTGCTGCATATTTGGTTGAGTAACAGGAAAAGGAAACTATCCCCATTGTTCTTGAGGCATATTTGGCTGCTGCATGTTTCCAACAAGATTAGTATTCTGAACCATGTTTGGAACACCGCCCCATTGGTTATATGCTAGCTGTTGTAGTCCCGCCATATTCGCTGTAAATTCTGTAAGGGGGGGCACCACTCCATCCTTGTGGATTTTGACCGCTTTTGAGGTGTCATGCTATTGTTGGGTGGTGCAACCTGAGAAGATTGGACGGAATATTGAATACCCTGCTTAATGTTTTATGGTGCAAAACAAGTGGGACAGGATTGGAAAGATCGTGAGGTTGAGATGTAGAAAAGCCACTAGATCCAAAATAATTAGTTTCTTTGTTTCCACCTGGAACTAAAGGTGAGACTGAAGTACCAACCACGTGGGCACTATTTGGTGTAGGTGATTGCAGTCCCTCATTTCCACTAGGACCTGAATGTGAGCCAGCTGGTCCCCCAGTCCAACCAGTTGTGCCTTTATTTGGCGTAGGTAAAGGGAAATTAGCTAAGTCATGTCTACTATCAGGAGCGGGATTTATATGGGAAATCTGAGCTCCATGACTTACTGTTCTAGGGTTAATGACTGTGAATTTACCCTCC
>BQNB010069500.1:0-25512 GCA_026074375.1 Tanacetum coccineum | reverse complement strand
AAAGGTTGAAAATAATTTTTTGTTTAATCTTATCCATTAGATTAAGATGAAGATGAAGGGTGGAGATTGGTCCCCTGGTATCCACAAAAGACTTTGTATCCAAATGAACCTAAATCTAATTTCACATGATAGATATATTAAATATGAAAAAAAACTGACTCTTAAAGAGATGATAATACATATTAGCCGACTCTATTGTATTATAAAAACTGAACCTGTCATTTCAACTTCGGAATAACCATTTGAATTAGTTTGTATGGTACCAATTGGGCTTCTATTTTGTAAGGTTTAATGAATTCAGTTAGTACCAATATGGCAAAAAACTAAAGTTAGAATCAATTTCATTATTTCAGTCCTTTTTTAACAAGGAATTGAAAGAATGAAACTCAAAACTAGCAATTTGAATTCCTTAAAGTAACATTGTAGCTTTACAAAGCCACAATATGTAGCTTTACAAAGCCATAATCAGCATCATCTCCCTCTCAAAATATGGTTAATGACATTTAATAGCAACGTACTTTCTCATTTGAGCCATTCTCAGACACGAATAAAAAAAAGTTTCACAATACCCATCCAACTTTGAAATTCTGATTCATTATCATACGTTTTAGAGTCATCTCTTGCACCGTTAGTCATTTTGATTAACGACCGTTTGTAATTAACTCAAAAATATGGTTTCTTTTTCTTTTCTAATTATTTTTTAAAAATTCTTATTATTTAATTATCATACGTGTATAAAAATGTATATATATATATATATATATATATATATATTTCTATGCCATCAAAACCAAGAATATATAAAATCCAAAACCAAAAACTAAAAAAGATTCGATCTTTACTTACTTGGGATGGAATCAAATTAAGTAACTTATCCTGACAGAATGTGCGCGCAACATAAACCTTGGTATCATCAACTCACTCAATTCATATACCCATGGTCGTGTTTTAAATATATTCAAACAAAATATTGTTAGAAAGCAACTCTTTGATCGGTTTGCAAGAGTGCCAATCATTCCTGGCACAGATAGACCCTTCCTAGTGAGAGATATTCTCGATCAGGTTGCAACCATAAATAACTAAGGAAACATTGCACCATTAAACCTAACATAACAAATGGATTGAAGTGTGGCTCCTTTTAACCAAAATTGAAGAAGTGATAGGCATAATTATATTGATAATCTGAATCAAAAAGTGAAAATGCTTACCCATTTACCATCCTTAGCAAAATCCATGAGACGAACCCAATAACACCATGTTATAATTAAACTTAAGATCAAACATAAATAGTTAATTACCCACAACCGGAAAGCCTTAACAATTGTAAAAAAAATCATATCACAATAAAAAAACTTGTACAAAAGAGAAGATACTTACTCATTTTATTCATACACGAAGTATCTTTATCATTCACCAGGACCTGAAAACGAAGAAAAACTAAATTATAAATAAAAGAACGCTCACGTAAAAATTAAAAAGGATTACCTAAAACATGAATGGAAATAGAGCAAACATGAAGAGTCGAATTGAAGCTCCAATTTACTTGATTTAACACCAACCAAATTGTAGCTCGAAATTAGGGTTTATTAACCTCATATGAAATAGTTTGGATTGTTGGTAACTAAATAGAAATTTTAATGGTTGTGAGTTATGATGAAGCTACGTATGGGTTGTGAGTTATGATGAAGATACATATGGATGAGTAAGGGACAATTGTGACATAAGGAGGGAAAGAAGATAATGGGACGACGATTACAAAGGAGTAATTTTTTTTTTTTTATTTAGATTAAAAAACTATCTGAAGAGTACGGTAGCATTTGTCTTTTTTGTGGGTAAAAGGTTTTTCCAGTAAATGTATTACTTCAAAAAACGATTCACTACAAAGGATGTGAGTGAATCTCACACCTTAGCCCGTTATATAGGAACAAAATGAACATAATAAACATAATTACTCCAAATGAGGAGACTACTATAACTAGATTACAATTATCTCAACTATCAAACATAATAAAATTTCTTCTTCCGATCACAGATTGTTATATCTAAATTATCACAAATAGCGTGAAGATGATAACACATATCATGACTTTCATACAAATCTTCATCATACGGGTCGTAGTCATCATCCTGATATATTTCCCTCCATTGTTCCAATAGGATATTATTACCATAAACTCTGTCATTTCCACCTTTAGAACTCGTTGGAGCCAATAAATTTGTGGTTTCATCAAACGCCACCTCCAATTCACGTTTACTATCTGCATTACTCATATGAACAAGCGAGTTCTCATCATCATCATCCATAAACATAAGTTTACCATCGATTAGTTGGTGTTCTAGTTTATCTATCTTATCAATAATAGGAGAATTACTAAAACTACCATGCGCCACATTTAAGGACCCTATCTCAGGCGATTTTGAACTCCTCTCATTCGTACCAAGTCATCATCATTTTCTATCAAATTAAGCGCGTCAAATGGGTTTGTGTTACATACCTCTTGTCCAGCCAGTTTAGCTTGCTTCTTTTTTCCACTAGTGCTTGCAGGTTTGTACACTTGTTTGGTAGATTTAAAGGTTATAGTCCAAGTAAAAACATTTGACCTGGTTCTCTATAACCTTGGCTCTAGTACCAATCTGTAACACCCCCAAATAGGGTCGCAGCGGAATAAGGGTCCGGGAGCGTTATATCATAGATCAATAGTACAAGATATGAGAACGGCCTCTAAATGAGTCGTTTGAAAACTGATACATTGGAATAACTTAAATTGTTTGTTACAAAAGCACAACGGCTTAACATGTTCACTTGTAAATGTAAAGATTTTAAAACATAACAATTATCCCCAAAATGTAATGCTTCTAAATCTCTATGCAATGACATCTAAAATAATGACCACCAATGTATCCCTTGCATTGTACCTTATTGACCTAAGAAAAACATGCTTTAAAACGTCAACATAAAGTTGGTGAATTCACATGTTTATGTAAGTATAATGTAGGACCGCAAGATTTCCAAGTGTATGATAATGCAACAGATGCAAACATCACAAAATGTAATTACGTTTCCCTCAGCTCATGACACTGAAGATCGACATGTATGAATTGAAATATAAATTGCCTACATTGCCCTTGATGATGTTCTAACCCGCAACATCTCAAATCCGACATGGTACACGTCCGTTGTCCGGCAAACCGGCATAGTGAGTGCTACTCACCCGAACGGGTAAGTCAATCTCAAATAGATCTATTTATAACATTCGCGCTTACACCAAGTAATTAACAGTTCATGATAATAGGCTCTGAGGGTTATCGCTACTTAGGCAAACACGTAATCAAGTTAAAATGTACACTTGCGTCCAATTTGTAAAAAAATGCATGTTTCTCACCCCAAAAGTTATAAATCATTGTAATTGAAAAATATGGGGTATGAACTCACCTTAGTGAATGAACTTTAATTATAAAAATCAAATGAGTGAAACGTCACGAATAGTCTGAATGCAACCTAATTAATTATAGGTCGTATGAGTATTATGTACTTTGAATAACTAACACTACATATAATTCTATATAGTTATATCACCACCTAAACATGTTTGTTTAATTTATCAAATTAAACAATATGTACTTTGTAAAATAAATGCCCACGTATTTGTATTTGTAAAAATTGTATACTTGCCTAACAATTGATTATTTATAAATAATAATTGTTTTAACATCTTTATGTATTTGTATAATGATATTATATAAATAGTTTAATTGATTTCATAAAAATAGTGCACAAATATAAAAATAGTGCATAAAGTTTTATAGACGTTATATTTTTTTCGTTTTGGCTCCGTTTTACATGTTATTTATACCCGTGACTTCGTAATTAAAAGATCGAACAGTAACTTTACTGTTTTTGTAAAATTATATAAAACTACTTTATATAATTAATTGTCGTAATCTTGTAAAAATCATAACTCATTCGTTATAACCTTGTTTTTTGAGTTATTTATAGTTTTGGAAAGCTCATGACATCTACTTTCTCAGAAAAATGTCAAATAAATTTTATCAAATTCGTACTGTTTCAGTTTTTATAAAAACACTTGTTTTAGTAAATTTGTAAAATGTATAACTCCTTCGTTATAATTTGGTTTTTCCATTTTCTTATATATTTGGAATTCTTGTAAAAAGTACATTTGCAAAAAAAAAGAAATATATTTCGTCAGATCTCTAAAGTTTCAGATTTTATAAAGTTACTTTTATAAAACCACTTTTTTATCGTAATCTTGTAAACTCCGTAACTTCTTCGTTATAATTCGGATTTTCGAGTTCTTTATATACTTATGATCCTCATAATGTGTACTATTTTAATAAAACATAAATTATACATTATTTGGTTCGAATTAAAACAGTAAGTTTTGGTTTTTAAATTAAAAGTGTATAAAACTTATTTTATAAACTTTTTGGTATAAATGAATTACTACAAGTCCTCTACTTTATGTAATAACATCTCTTTGATATAATTTGAGTCCTATAATTTGTGTCTATCAAATATAGTCCAAGTTTGTCCAAAAACATGTCCATTATGTATTTACTTATATAAACTATATAAATAAATAAATAACCATGAATTATATAAATTTATCCATTACTTGCAAATTCATAAGTAAAACATATTCTCATGTTTTAAACATCATTTTTACCATTAAACAAAATAGGATTCGAATTTAATAAGTGTAAAAATCCATTTTATAAACTTATAAAATAACCTAGGTGATGATTAACTATATAACAATTATATAAAACATAAAATTAATAATATAAAAATTTTAGGGTTCTTAGAAGACCTTAACAAGATGGATGATGAAGAAAAACAAAGTCTAAACCCTAACTTATCAAGAAAACCCACGCTTCTAAAACAAAAAAAACATTAATTCAACCAAGGAAACCCTAAATCCTTTCCTTTGTGCAAACCCTTTTAAACACCCAACTAAGCTTCCACAACTCTATGTAACACCTTAGATATGATATGTAACAACTCTTGTATGCTTGTACTAACTTAGAAATCAAAGTTTATGATTGTTTTGTTTTGGAAATGGAAACCGTGGGTTTAGGGTGAAATGGGAGAGAAAATGTGTATTGTTTTTGCTTGTGAATGATAAGTGTAAGTTGCTATCACTTTATGGTCACTATATATAGCAAAGCATGGAGAGAAATACCATCTAGCAAAACTAACAAATGGTTTATGGTGTGTCTTATGTTTGTGTCCGATTATGGGAGCACAAGGACAAATGTTTTGTGTTTAAAAATGGTTTAGGGTTAACTAGATTAGGGAACATGTAATGATTTAACTTTGCTCTATGTAAGAATGAAATGACCATACTATCATGCTTGTTCTTTGGTCTCTTCTTTGGTTTCTTATTGCTAGCCATGGGTAAGAACACAAGGGGGGACAAAGTGGTGACAAAAGTGGTGTTTTGATCCTTTGGATAACAACTATATTAGTTTAAGAGTGTTAGTAGAGGTGTAGGATTTAATTTCAAGTAGTATTATGAAGGTGTATGATAGATTTATGTTATGGGCTAAAATGGGTAAGTGTTTATGAGATTTTTGAGTATTATGAATATTAGTGGTTATTTGTTGAGGTATATATGGGTTTATGGTTTGCCATGCATGCAAACTAGAGTTTTTATAACCTAACGTAGACGATTTACGTAACGAATAAAAATATAAGATGAAAAATTATAAATTATCTTCCTAATAACTTTATAACACTTACTTGACGTAAACATTTATTTGTTTGATGCCCGTTTACATTGAATGCTTATTTTTAGTTTACGCGATTTAACTATGCGATTTAAATAAAAAAAGCAAACGCGTAAATGCCTAAAAATAAATAATTGAATAAATGAAGTCGTAAAATGACCTGAAAATGCAAAATGTTATATTTACTGCATCCGATATAATTTTCTTAGGACACTCATTCAGACAGCTGTTTAAAAATATTGCAACTCGAACACCTGGGAGGTCTCTACTTATACTCGACACGAATAGTACACTTATAAAACCCCTCACCAACAAGTTTAGGCAAGGCCAGCACTATATTATATTTTAACTCGACATCGGCCCGAAGCTCAATCATTGGTCTAGCATAACTTGACCTACCCCATGATTGCATACACATGTCAGAAGTATATGAGTCAAGCATCAATAGAGTACCAAGTTTAGTAGCAATGACACTTAATCTATCCTCGCTAAACGTTGTCATAAGGACACCATGTAATTTAACCCAAACCGAAACATTACCAACATCTTCTTTTAATATGTTCACATCCCGATCCCGCTTTTCAGGATAAGAGGATTGTTGCGAATAAACCAAAGACCATTCTCAAGCATTGCATCCAAACCATCCTTAGAGCTAAACTGGAAGAAAAATAACCCGTTAGACGAGTTAAGCATTTATTTCACCAGTCCATATTTACTCGAAGTGTTCCTAACATAGTTAGCAACAACAATGTGCCTAACATAGTTAGACGAGTTAAGCATTGTCTCACACAAAACTATGATGTTTAGTATATGGTATTGATATTAGTTTTGAAGAGTACTTTAGCATTTGTCTCACACAAAACTATGGTGTTTAGTATTACCTTCATCTTGTAATTATTCACCCGTTACTTTTGAAGTATATATATCTTTCAACTTTGATCATAAATATTTTTTTTTTATTATATAATACTTGATGCAAAATACATAAAAGGATTGGGTATTAAATGTATTTTCATTGATATAATTTTAATCAAGTATTATATAACATGAATTAAAATATTTTAGGTCAATGTTGAAAAATAACGACATAAAAAGTCAACAGTGAACAATAATTATGAGATGGAGAGAGTATATATTATTAATACCACAAAGATAACGGAAGCATGCCAAAACACAAAATAGGGTCATATGATTTATAAAATTAATCATGTAAATAAATGAAAGACGTTTACCTTATTTGCCCGGTATGACCAAGAAACAATAATCAATATAGATTATCTCAATTGTTGATCCACACTACACGTTAACAAATACTCTAGGATTGCTAGTTCTAACATCCGAACCAAACTACACGTTTCACCTTAAACCGTCTAAGACAGAAGACAAAAACGCCAACTTTTTAGAGTTGTTTGTCTCGTTTGACCCAAGAGAGAAAAAGAGGAGAAGAGTTTTGTCTTTAGATTATATTATCAAGATCAAGAATAAAGCCCTTATATTTATACTAAATACAATGGTTCTAGATCCTTCTTAAACTTCACCTTCTAGTTAAACAAAGCCTCTATCCCCCCCCCCCCCCCCCCCCGCCAATCTTGTGGTGTCAAAACCAGTCAACCCCTTATTATTAAGGGATTCACTTTTAATTGTTTGATTTTAACTAGTTTATATTAATACATATCAAAACTTAATAATTAGCGCGCAGATAAGATAAGGGGGGGAATTAACCGTATTAATTAGTTAATACGGGGTGGGAGGGGGTTTAAAAAATAATACACTCATAGATTAACTTATGAAATAGTCATTTGGTATTGATATAATTCAAATACATTGTTTATATCTTAACTTAGAGTATCTTAGTGTATTATATGAGACTTGCCATATAACTCACGATAACTAGTTTTATTATTATTTACACTAATAATATAGGGGTTTTGGATGGCTTGAATTAACAATTGAATTCAATAATGTATAAACCGTAGCTTAATAACTTAGTGTAATGTTTGAGCGAAATCCTATGTTTTAGAAATTAGTGTATTTATATGTGACTCCATAAGCTCACAATAACTAGTTTATTATTAATACACTAATAATAGGTGTTGTATGGATGTATTATTGAATTCAATAATTATAAACATAGCTTAATAACTTGTAATTTTTAAAATCTATTTTAGAAATCTTAAGAAAAGAGAGGAGTTAGGGTATAAAATGCATTGTAAATAGTTTAGATTAAAAAAGACTAGGCTTTTGGCAACTTGAGTCCATGCACCGTCGAGGCATAAGCGCCCTCTTACTACTTATATGTGAGGCGTCGTCTTTGCTTTCCCTGACCAGCTCCCACACCTATAGCATGCTTAAGAACTATAGAACAGGTACTATAAAATCTCTCAAGAGTTTAATAAATTCTTTTATACTATTGGAATTAGAAAGCATGATAAGTTCGTACCAACCAGGTATATTGATCATGTCCCCTTCCCAACAGTTGGAACTTGGCTAGGGGCGTCTTTGGCTTTATGAGAGAAAGATCGTCGTAGAAAAAAGTCTCTCTTCCTCTCCCGGGTCATAAGTGCGTTTCGGGATGTAGTAAGTAGATCGAGAGGTCGTTCCGTCCCTTGCCCCCGAATATGTGTTTCAAGAGAAAGGAGGCACACTAGTAATATGGTCGGCATCATAGTGAGGATCGAAATGCTAAGCTTTGCGGAGCGGACCGATCATCTATACCCACCCCCACCACACACACACACTCTCTCTCTCTCTCCCCTTATAAAAAAGCTTACGGGAAGCGCAAAGGGATCTCAAAGTCAGCAACTAGCTCCTCTGACTTCAAAAAAGACAAAAAAAACCCTTAATTAAAAGAATACAAAAATAAAATAATTTGTTTTGGTGACCTTGGTGATTTCCGATTATTTCGATGACGAATTAATGAGGTTCAGACTTTCCTTCAAACAATCAAACCGGGTGAATTTATCGTTTTTTAAATTTATTAGGTTGTTTAGATATAACAAGAATGTAAATTAACATGAGTAGTCCTTTAACTTAACATGTTTCAAATAAGATTAAGAGTAAATTACATGATTCGTCCCTATAGTTTGGGCGAAATCACTACCCTCGTTCCTCGACTTACATTTTTGAATTGTGAATCTTTATAATGAAGTTTTGTAACATGATTCATCCTTATCTGTAACATGGTTTGTCCTGGTTTGGGCGAAATCACTATCCTCATCCCTCGACTTGTTCCGTTAGGGACGAATCCTGTTACAAAACTTCAAAATAAGGACTCACGATGCAAAAATGAAAGTCGGGTGACGACGATAGTGATTTCGTTCAAAACCACAGGGACGGACAATGTAATTTACTGTAAGATTAATCTTCAACGGTGACGTATGTCAAGAAGAGTTCAAATCCTAACGGAGACATATGTGCTGACTCGGTAACGTTGACCTTGTTTCTAATTAGTCGTATACATAAGTGGACCTTGTTTCTTATTAGTTATTAGTTAATATTCAACGTGTTCCTAGAAATTTAGAGAATATTACGAACCGAAATTGATAGTTTACTAATAAAAGCAATCATTTAGGTCACCTCATTTTTAAAAGCAGATTAATTCAAATAGTAAGCCAAAATATATAATTGGTCACATATTGATAAGCGCAAGTTGCTTCAATTTTCTACGGTCAATGTTTTTTTAATGAAACATTATTTTATCAAATATTGTATATGTAAAAAAAAGAACACAAGAATAAGAGAAGAATGAGGAGAAAGGAGAATTCTTATTCAGTCATATTCATCTAAGAGGTTACAAGTATCAAGTATTTATAGGAAAGATAAATACATGTAAACCCTAACGAGCCGGTTGAGATAATGATGAATATACATAAGCCCATTACTATTATTTTACAATATCAAATAAATTTGGACCTATTATAGATTTTATATATACATACCTTCGTTAATCTAACTTTTACAGTCCATCTTGATCTTAATTTAACGTTCCACAACATAAGTGTTCTTACTAGTAAGAAATTTGAACCTGGTTCTCTTTCATTTCCATATATTTAACCACTACTTTAGCAAATGATTTTGCAGGTAATACGGAAAACAGTACATTCAAAACAAATCTCGACACCAGTCTTTCCAATCTCCCTACCACGGACAACGGATTTGGTTTCTACAATTTCTCAACAGGCCAAGGCATCGATAAAGCCTACTCAGTCGCTCTATGTGAATGCGACATCAATACAGATGTGTGTGTAAGTTGTGTCAGAGAGATGATTGCTAACATACCAAAAGCATATGCATGTCCTAATAGCATTTATGCATCAGCTATCTTCGAGTATTGTGTGTTTACATACAACAATGATACTTTATTGGGCAATGCTAATATAAAATTTTACCACTATATTGGTCGGAAAGATGCAGGGAGAATTCTTGTACCTAATTGCTTTTTACGATATGACAGTAGTGTTGGGATTTTACAAACTAGTTAACTATTAACTACGAGTACGCAGCGGATGGGTCTAGTTTAATGTCTATGATTAACACACAAATAAGGTAAGAAAAACTAACCGTTATGTTTAATGACAAAAGTCAATAAACGAGAATCTTGATCTTGAAATCATTAGTGATTAAATTATCAACTTTACGGTTGCTCACACAACACGTCAAACAAATACGTCACGATGCTAGTCGTTACTTCACGTCTCTCAAACACCTTGTGTTGAATCTTTCTTGGATCGAAAATCCCAAAATAAACCCTTGTTATTAGAACTGAAAATCACCAAAACCCTAATTAGGGTTTATGCAATTTCGCTTGAACCGAAATCCAAGAAACCGAAACCCTTTTGGGTTTATAACTTTGTTGTCGACTTGGAGAACAATATACCGAAACCCTTGAAGCTTGTATATTTACGATCGTCTTTGTGGGAAACCAATTCACACCAAAAAACCCTTTTAGGGTTTCACCGAAAATCGAAACAAGGAAAAAGGGATTAACCGAAAACCCTTTTGAAGGGATTTCCGGTCGAAGGTTTTGGGAGAGAGGAAAACCGAAAATCAATTTAGGTTTTAGAAATTTGAATGAATAATGAGCTAGGGTGTGGATGTTTATATAGGCACCCAAAACCTAGTCCTTGGTGAACAAAGAAACCATAATTCATTCCTTATTTCAATTCCTCCACCTCCTGAATTCTTGATTGATACATATTAATATCAAAGTATTGAAATTCCAAAACTACCCTTTAGGAAAAAGGTAATTAGGAAAGTCACTCAAAATATCGTACGTTAACATGTAAGTGTTCACCGGGTCGTTTATACCCCTAGAATTATGAATTGAAATCCTGTTTTTATTTGGACAATTATTTGAATGGTGATAAGATTTTGAATTGGTTTTCTATTTCTACAAATAAAAACACATAAAACATGTAAAAGAAAGAAAACAACTAGGCAATTAAGCAATTGAAAATAAAAACGTTAACGGGAAATGCAAAAACGTACACTAAAATCTAATTTGAGCAAAAATGAACCTAAAAGGGCCAAACTAATTTTCCTAGATGCTAAAAGACTAAAAATGATTTTTAGAAAAAGAAATTTATTTTTTTGCTTTTTATTTTGGTTATTATGAATTAAAAATAGTTTTAATCTATAAAATTAATTAAAAATACTAAACTATATTATAAAAATCAGGAAAAATTCCTAAAATAAGCTAATGTGAAACAGATTGCAAGAAAATTAAAACTACTGAAAAAGCTAAAAACAATAAGCCAGGAAAAATCAAAACAGCACTCGAAGTGCTTATTTTTAAAAGGAAAGTAAAAAAGGTTAAAACTAATTTGAAAACACCCTTAGACGTAAAAGTCCCAAGGGCGCAGTTAGTGTTGGTGTGTGGTATAAAAGAGGGTTGAATGAGGTTGAGGTCAGGGGTTCGAGCCTTGCTCACCCCTGACTTACCGAATTCCCTCTTTTTTTATTTTTGTAAAACTTTTTAAACAAAACTTATAGAACAGCTTATAATAAGCACTTTTTACTAAAACAACTTTTTGTGAAAACCTCTAAATAAGTTAAAAAAGAGCTTATTAATTTGACAGATATGACTTAGGAATTTTTAAGCACTTACACAAAAACTTAGAAACTTGTAAGCTTAAATAAGCTCAGACCACAAACAAATAAGCTATAAACACTTAAAAGCAAACCTAATAAGCACAATTGAACACATTTGAACAAAACAATAAGCCATAAGCTGGAAAAACTAATAAGCACTTTTTTTTCACAAAACAGTTTACCAAATAGCCATAAAGGACTTTTTGAGCTTATTTTTAAGCCAGCAAACAGATCCTTAATGCTTAGTGGCATATACCACTAGAAAGTTTATCCTAAATAATATCTAAACCACTCTCAAAAAGTCTTATGAAAATTCCATTTAAGCCTAAGAACAAATCTAATTGAAAAAAACTTTTTATGCAAAAAAATTTTTTTTTTTAATATCCTCTTTTTTGTTTTTATGAAAAAAACAAGAACTAAAGTGCAAGGCTAAAAACAGATGAACTAAATAAGCTTTTAAAACCAAAATAAGCCCTAACTATTCTAGAATGGCCTAAAAACTAGTTGTGCTCCAAATTTTAAAAGCTAAAACTAAATTATACTAATTTGATTTTTAGTTTGAAAATGGCTAACAAGCCTTTTGGCTTGCTGATGTAGTTGACAACATTTTAGCCAAAACGCTAAACCAATTGATGCAGATCTTTAAAACTTGTTTCAACATCATTTAATGACCAAAACAAAAGTAAATAGTGCAACAATACTAGCTAGAACAAAAATTTAAGCACAAAGAGCAATGAATCTGAGCTTATACTCTCAGATTCATACAATCAATACACAATCCTTTAAAAACTTGATTAAACCTAACAAATTCCTTAAATTCTTGTTTTATACACTTAAATTTGAGATTTAAAATTGATTTAAAGAACCAAATGGCTCTTGACAGTACTAACTCAAGTTAGTATTGTCTTTAGCCAAACACCCCTTTAAAAATCTTAAACTCATATTCAGCATATAAAATTGAGAGTTAAGGCTTAGATCTATAATACCGGATAATGACAAGCTTATAACATACCTAATGAACAATATTCATCAATCAAATAAGCAGAAACTATAAGCTACAAACTAATGCTAATATTTATGGTTTTTATAACTGTTTTATATTAAAGACAAGTAAAATAAAATTTATACTAGCAACTGAACTTATTAAGCATCAAACAATTAAAATTAACAATAATAAGCTAATCTAAACAACAATGAGCATAATATAAGTAGATTTAAGCTAAAGTGCAAATTTAAGCTATAAAATGTAAAATAGGAACTTACAAAAGCCTTTGCACAAACAAGGCTACAAATGCTCAAAGAGCTACTCTACAAAGCTCTAGCTTATTAGAGATAAGCTAGTAAGGCCTTGGAAGACCTTCCACAACTGGCTTCCCTTCCAAATAAGCTGAGGTACATTTGGGGTGAATTTTGAGTATCAATAAGCTCAGTTAAGCTATGAGAGCTTAACTGAGTATTATGCTAGCTTATTAGTATTAATGACAGCTTATTGAGCTTATTTGAGTATTTAAGAGCTTAAAACTAAACTTTTATTGATAAGATAAACTGATTACAAGGTTTAGAAAAGAAAGTTACATTATTTTTAACTAAGTACGACACAATAAGCTAAATTTTACACTAAATAAGCTAAGCTACACTAATTTCTACACTAGATATCTTGTGAGTGAGAGGCATCCTCTATTTATAGCCGAGAGGTAAACATTCTAGCCCTTTTAGACGCTCCCCCATCTTTAATCACAGCCTTCCATCCATAACCGCTTCTCAATTATTGATCTTAGCCCTTGATATGTGTGCACGTCACATCCACCAATCATTTGCTTGGGGATCACCAACGTGTCATTGGTGTCAGACGTGGCAGGGTCTTCTAAAAGGGTTAATTTCACTTAAATGAGGGTAATTAGGATGCTGGGTAATTTTGGGGACGAAGGTGAACAGTGAAAACCAACTCTCCCGTCTTTTTTTTCTTTATTCGTTTGACCGAGTTTATAAAGGTTTGACTTGGGCTTAATATTTGAAAAAGAAATTGGGCTTGTTGGTTATAGTATTTTGGGCTTAACATTTAACTTAATGACCGTTAGTCCATTAGTAATAAAGGACTAACGGTGTAATTGTTTTAGGGATTTTTTGTGAAATGATTTAACATTCAAGGAATATTTCGTAATTTCAAGGGTTTGTCTTCACATGATTTGACCAAGGTTGACTTTTGTTGACTTAAGCTTGATAAACGCCCGACTCTTGTGTACTCATTCCGTCTCGTGTTCGTTTTTGTCCAGTTTTTGGCTCTTTTCATGTGATTCTTGTAATATCCATACCTACACATCATAAAAGACAAAATATATAATATACAAGCATAATATATTCATTTTTCATCTTTTATGAGTTATTTTGATATAAAAACGGATAAGTGTTTTTACACTTATTAAAATTCCCCAAACTAAGTGATTGTCTTGTCCTCACGCAATGTTATATGCTTTAAAACCAAATACTTCAAAACCTCCCCAAATTAATCCTTTGAAAAGTAGCAAAGTCTTTTGTGGGGAGAGTTAAGAAATCACAAGTTTAAAAACACCCCGTTTTCCTATTTTTATGATTTTTCATAATTTCCAACTTACAACTTATTCATGTGCGACATAATGTATTGCTTTGTTCATTTACATTGATAACTTTTTAGATCACGACAAAAAACCACAAAAAGTGTCCCAAATAGATAAATTTATCGTCCCTGACTTTCCCTCTTCCTCCTAAGCCAGCTTTAAAAACAAGATCATTGTAAAATACAAGTTATGAATGCTAACACTACTCCATAAAAGACTATAGTGTAGTACTATCTCCTCCCTTATAATCCTAAATTTTTGGGTTATCTCAAAATTTTTATTTTAAAAAGGTCAATACCCGAAAGGCTTCTTATAAAATACTTAAAATTTTAGTCGATACTTATTAATTCCAAAAATAAAGGGTAACGGGTTAAGACGCAAATAATTAGTTTCCAGTCCCTATTCAAAAGCTCAAAATGTCATCAAAATTAAGTCCACATCGAGCAACCAAATTTGGCTTTTAATTCGGTTACCTTAAGCATGACACCATATCATGTCATATAACCCTAGTGGCAATTTAAGACATAAATGGAAAAATCTCATTTGCACCATATACCCTAAACTCTTTAAGTACAAACAAGACAAAATAATCAACAATATCCAATCAATTATACCCTTAGGCTCCTTAAGGAAGGAATAAGGCTAGAAATTCACTTATTTATTATACTTAACCCACATACAACCCTAAGGCTCCTTTACGGGATAAGCAAAATATTTATTAATTGATACAAAATAATGCCCGAAATTAAGTATATCCTGATATAACTTATCTATACACAAAGGGAATTAAAGAAAACTGCTTATGAAACTAATTATTAACCAAAAAAAAAAACCGCACATCTCTATTTATTAAACAATTTATATATAAAGGTGAAAACAAGCTAATGGGAGAAAAATACCACAATAACACTTAGAGCCTTAAAGAAATCCAACTATACAATGTTAGCATCAAAACTTATATTCTACTACTAATAATCATCTTGTTCTTCCAAATTTTGAAATTCCCAATAAAGAAAAATGTGAATGCTTAGCCAAATAAATTCGAAATCTTTGCAAATTTAAAATCAATTATGGGAATTTAGCCAAATCTGACCTTTTTTCAAGCAAGACTGCTTTTTATAGCTCCTTTGTAATAAAAGATTAGCAAATTGCAATCTTTTCAAAAGTTTATAGGAGAAAGCAAGATATAAAACCGGTCGGGTCAAAATTTACTTTTGTTCTCACCAACGGAAAGCCTACATTCGTGTCAAAACACTTATTATTTTTTAACTAATTTTATTTTTCATCATTTCTATATATATATAGTATATTAATTATTAATATAAAATATATATATATATATATAATATATATTAGTATAATATAAATATAATAATAATATAGTATAATATCTAGTTTATATATGAAAACACTTTAAATTTTTAGCGTGGGAAAACAGGGTAACTTGAGAACCAAATGAGCAAAAGGTAGGACAATCATAGCCGAAGATCATACAACCCCTTACTAAAACTAAACATTGCCCCAATGTTTCCTAGTTTTTTAAGCTGTATAACCCCAATAAAGCTAACACTCAAAGAGTCCAAATGCAATAATCAGAGCATGGAGAAAAGTATCACAAAAAATCTTAGCCATTTATAAAAGTATGCTAAAAGATAGATGTTAGTCGATAAAAATCCTAGGAAATTCGAGGAATTTTCCCCAAACTAATGCAAGCGAATTGTTAGGGCATCGAGTTGAACCGGGAACAAACACCGAACAGCGAGATTCATCAAAATTTTAGGTCCAATCCTACAAAAACAATCACAAGCACAAACAACCAAATCGGAAGAGGTAAACGAGCCTCCTCACATCACATTAGAAATAAGAAAGAAGAAAGAAGGGTAAGCATGGGGTGCCTCCCACGAAGCGCTTTATTTTTTGTAACCGAGTCACATAGCTTGACTCGATCCCCGCATTTAATTGTCCATGGGGAAAGTTTGGATATCCGGGACTACCTTCAATGGATTGTCCCCCCCCCCCCTAAAGTAATGCTTCACATGATGACCATTCACCTTAAAGTTTGGACTATCGGGTTGAGATAACTCGACAGTTCTATATGGAAAAATTTAGGTGATGGTGAAAGGTCCTGACCAACGGGTTTTAAGCTTTCCCGAGAATATTTTTAGACGAGAGTTGAAGAGTAAAACCTCTATGCACACAACAATTGAAAATGCGGTTTTTTGATCATAGAGGGTCGTAAGCATACTTTATCCTCTCTTTATATAATAAAGAATTCTCGTAGGCTAGATCCACGAAGTCTCAGTAAGTTCATTAAGATTGATGCTTCCGGTGATTCACCCGCATTTTAAAGATCAAATTTAGCATGTTTCAAGGCCTACTAGCCTTATGCGTCTAACTCGAACAGGTATATGACAAGACTTTTCCGACACGAGCTTTATAAGGATACAACCAATCGGTGATCTTAAAGCGGTACAAAAATGCCATAAAAGCGTCTTTCTAACTTATCAACCATGAGAGCAACGGTTTTCACCAACCGTCCTCTCAAGAATACGTTTTCAAGCCGACTGAATATGAACCTCCACTGTCCACACGTTTTGTAGATGATAACGGTAGCAAGACGATGAGTGACCCATACTTAGACAGTACTTTTAGCAAATTTATCATTACAAAATGGGTCCCACGCGTCGCTTATAATAGCTTTAGGAGTTGCCAAATAGGGCAAAAAGAGATTTCAAGATTTTTACTACAACTCGAGCATCATTATGGAAATCCTTTTGCTTCTACCCACATTATGATTAGTAGGCAACGGCAATAGAGAAATGTACTTTTCCCTCGTGAAAGACGGAATGGACCCATAAAACGTTACCACATACATAAAGACTTTCACAAACCTTGAATAACGTTTTGAGGCAATCTCATACCCTTTGAGAAATTTTGCCTATGACGTTGATACGTATCACTAGATTTGATCAAAGCATGGGCATCACAATATATGGTCGGCAAAAGAACCCGCAATCAAATACTTCTTACGTGAGGTTGGCACCAAGCTGGCCCCCGTTGGGTCCTGTCAAGACAAGCATTCTGAGATAATCACTAGCTTCTTGGCCATGCACACACCGTCGAATGATTTGATCCACACAAATCCGAAAAAGATAGGGATCCATCCCAAAAGTAATGCTTAACGTCCTTAAAGAATTTTCTTCTTTTGTTATTGGACCGACATCCCTTTTTATTATAAAATGCCCCGCATGGAAATTTCCAATTATCGGCCAACCAAGTTACATTACACTAGAATATAACTACCAAGAGTTTCTAAAGGAAAAAATGTTTCATTTTATTCTTTTATTTTCATAACACATAAGTATAAATGGCATATGTAAGAGTGGGTAAAGGTTTTAAATAAGAATAGAACTATGGTAGATAGCTTAGATATCCATCATAGTTGAGGTTACATCATATTGGGTTGAATGCCTAATTGATGGTAGCTTATAATGTGTTTAATTGTTTAGATTGTTCATGAAGTTTTGTGAAGTTTTGTTTGATCCTTTTGGAAGCTAAGCATCATGTGAGTTTCATAGTCCCTTCTTTTTAATGTTTTTAAATTGGGATGGAAATGATGCTTATGTTTTAAAAGGGTTTTGAATTGCTGTGATTATGTGTTAAATTGAGTATGGACAATGTGCGACTGTTATATGACTTATTGTTGCACGATGAATGTGTTATTGAATTGGATCGGAGGGGTACGCCTACCCATTGGATCGGGAGTAATGTTCCTACTTATTTGGGGTCCAGGCCTAATTATAAGCTTCAGCTGGTAGACTTTTAGGTGCGTAAGTGACATATTGGATCGGGGGTAACGTTCCTACATAATGGTTGATATTTGTTGGATCGGGGGACACGTTCCGTTCCCATGTTTGTGATTGGTTGCATAATTGACCTATATTGTTTTGTTAATCACAGTAATTAGTTTGAAGGTTTATAATTTGTGTCTTAAACCTATGACTCTCACCAACCGTTGTGTTGACGTTTTAAGCATCATTTTCAGGTGAGCATCCGGGGGATAAGATAAAGAAAAGTGGCTAGAAAGAGACCATAGGATGTCTTGGAGTTTATGGCTTTATTGTCTTGAATTTTGCATTGTTTGAATTTGGATAATTGTTGCATGTCTTTCTATTGACGAGAACTTTCGTTTCATCAATAAAGACGCCTTTTGGATTTTGGTTAGGTTTTGGGTATTGTTATGGCACGTTGTGTCTTTGCTTTACTTTAGCTTTCATTTTAGTATTCTCTATATAGACACCGTGTGTTGTGATGATATTCATTCTTGTTTACGCCTCGCGTTTCCGCCTTGGCGGGGTGTGACAATTGGGATTTGAAAATATCCTGAAAATCCATCTAGAAAATAATAAAACTTATTTCCGGCTAATCTTTCTAACATTTGGTTCATAAATGGCAACGGAAAATGATCTTTACGAGTAGATTTATTTAATTTCGTATAGTCAATACAAACTCTCCACCCGGTAACTAATCGTGTTGGAATCAATTCATTATCTTCATTAGCAACAATGGTTATACCACCTTTCTTGGGTACACAATGAATGTGGCTTACCCACGGACTATCAGAGATCGGGTAAATCATTCCAGCATCAAGAAGTTTGATTACTTCTTTTTTTATTACCTCATGAATTTTTAGGTTAACCAGTTTTTGACTTTGTACCGCGGGTTTATAATCTTCCTCCATCAAGATTTTGTGTGTGCAAAACCGAGGGTCAATACCCTTGATGTCGGTGATTTTCCAAGCAATGGCCCGTTTATGTGATTTAAGCACCTTTAAGAGGGCTTCTTTTGCATCATCTTTTAAACTTTTTGTAATAATCACGGGTAACTTATCGTTTCCCTCTAAGTAAGCATATTCCAAATGAGATGGTAAATCTTTTAACTCTAATTCTGGAGGCTCTTCAATTGAAGATTTTGCCTTAGTCACTTAACTTGCTTAAGGTCCATCGGAGGGAGTTGAAATGGGTCATTATTTAACAACTTTTCAATCAAGCAAATATCTCCCTCCGGATCAAAATCATCATCATCAATTCCCGGTGGAATCGATCCATTAGAAAGATAATTTTCAATTTCTTCTAAAATGAAATCACCTCCCTCATATGGAGTGAGGGAAGGAAATGAAGTAGCAATTATCGGGTCCGTAGAAGTGGGATTGCCACTTTTGAAACCATCCGAAAATCCAAGAACTTATTGAGAATACTCATCACAAGCAACATCAATTATATTGATTTGATTAACCGATTCCGCATAATGATCACTTGAGTATCTCGAAGTTTGCTCGAGATTAAACGTAATTGCTTCATCATTAAACCTAAGTGTAATTTCTTTACCATAAACATCAATAAAAGCACGAGACGTCCTTAAGAAAGGTCTACCAAGTAGAAGAGGAACTCTAAGGTCGGCATCAAAATCAAC
Organism: Tanacetum coccineum; assembly: GCA_026074375.1. Lineage (NCBI taxonomy): Eukaryota > Viridiplantae > Streptophyta > Magnoliopsida > Asterales > Asteraceae > Tanacetum > Tanacetum coccineum. The sequence goes on along the minus strand of BQNB010069500.1, from coordinate 5,608 downwards.
TACTACGAAGTCGGCCGGAAAATGAAATTTCCCCACTTTGACGAAAACATCTTCGGCGATACCTTTTGGAAGGGTAATCGACCGGTCTACAAGTTCGAGAGTCATACGAGTGGTGGTAAGTTCGGGAAGAGAAAGTCTCTTCCACATGGACAAAGGCATAAGGTTAATGCTAGCACCAAGATCGGCCAAGGCGGAGCATTCAATCATTCCGGGAAAATCACAAGGTATAAGGAACTTGCCCGGGTCTCCAAGCTTTTTGGGAAGCTTTTTAAGGAGGACCGCAGAGCAATTCTCATTCAAAGGTGCACTCGAAAGTTCAAACAATTTCTCCTTGTTACTAATCAAGCTTCTAAACATAGGGGCAAACTTGGGCATATAGAGCAAAGCATCCTCAAAACTAATATCAAAATGTATCTTTTGAAAGATTTCAAGAAACTTCATCATTTGAGCATTAGATTTTTCACGGAGCTTCTCTTGGTTAAGTCGAGAAGGATATGGAATATTAGGCTTAGGTAAAGTCCTCAGAACATCGGGTTCCGGAATGGGAATAGGAATAACCAGAGGTTGGATGTGAGCGGCACTTCCTTGGAAATTAGTTTGCTCCTTATCCGTTGTCTCCTCGGTTTCTTGTTCTACTACTTTTTTAGGAGAAGGATTAGTAGGAATCGAGGGTCCCTTGTAACATTTCGTATTTTCAGGTCATTTACGACGCTATTTAAATTCACTATTTATTTTTTTTCTTTCTCGTACACGTTTACTTTTATTTTTAATAGTTAAGTTAAATCGCGTAAGTTAAAAATTATCGTTTAGCGTAAACAGACACCAAACAATTAAATGTTTACATCAAGCAAGGTAATATGGGCGGCCCCCTTAATGTTCAGGCGGCCCCCAAAATAAATATGGGACCGCCACGAGCAACGCCTGTATCTAAGAAAAGTGTGTCTTTTCAAAAATTTATTTTAGGTCCTAGACCAAAACACATAATTGTATATAAAGTCAAAGTTCTTGTTGCTAGAACAATGAATTAAACAATTCTATAAGCCATTATCTAAACTCGGAGTTGGATTTTCAAAACTTAATTTTAGATCAAAAACTCCACCTCTTAGAAGAGTCAATAATAATTTTTCTCGTCCTAAAACGCCACAACCAAAAAGACATGTTGGTCGACAAAACCAACCTCATGGATTTTCCGTAACTTAGAACAACTTTCCACGCCATTTAGAAGGAGAAACAAAAAAAAGGAAAAAAGTACATGCCATGTGAAATGTGTGCTTCTTCTCACATCCCAACCAATTGCCATCAAATACAAGGGAAGTTTTGGCACTAACAACTTGGACCCATGAGATACTGGGGACCAAATTATTTGAGTTATTGGTCATATGATAAATAGATATGCCTTGAGTCACTGGAAGCCCGACGAATGGATCCAAGGATCGCAGATGCTCCTAACATATACGGGCATCCGAAAGCTACTTCTCCACTTACAAGGCATACAACGGAGGTAACAGACCATTATTGGTAGTAAATCTTTGCGGTAACAACATTGGCAAAGGGTACGATTTCTATGACCTCACTCAAAATAAAGATAAGAGTAGAACATGTTGATAACTTAGGGATTTAAATTGCTAAGTATATGACAAATATGTGACAATACGTGTATATAACTTTTATCTGAACAAGATAAGTGAAATCACAAAGGATGTTAAAAGTCATAGGTATAGGTATTAGGGAAGAAAGGCTTATATGGTGATGAAATTAGAAATAAGCCTAAGGATCAAATTGTCTAACACGATTGATGAAAATTCTACTTTGATGGCTAGGAGATTAGGACACTTAAAATATGTGTCTTCATTCAATCGTTGGCCTCAACGGAATTGAGTTTAGAAACTTACCTAAGCCTTAAGTTTGATATCAACATTTATATAATGCTTACAAAAATAAAACAAGCTCACGCTAGTCACAAAGCTAAGAATATAGTCTCAATGACTAGATGCTTAGAACTTCTCCATATGGATCTCTTTGGTCCATCCGCCGTACGGAGTTACAGAGGAAACCGCTACACCCTAGTCATAGTAGATGACTACTCTAGGTATACTTGGACTAGATTCCTTAAGGATAAAACCGAAGCTTTCAATCAATTCGAAATATTTAGTAGGAAAATCCAAAACCAATTAGGTTGTTCAATAGTGTCAATAAGAACCGACCACGATAGAGAATTTGATAATGAGGTGCAATTTGGAGAGTTTGGTAATGCCAACGATATTACACATAACTTCTCGGCTCCACGCACTCCTCAATCAAATGGCGTGGTCAAAAGGAAAAATAGGACACTTCAAGAAATGAGTAGGACTATGTTGAACGAGCAATCGTTACCACAAAAGTTTTGGTGTAACGTCGTAGATACTTCAACATACATTCTCAACCGAATTCCCATTAGAGCCATTCTAGGAAAAACACATTATGAACTCTTAAGAGGTAGGAAACCTACGTTAGATTATTTTAGAGTGTTTGGAAGCAAGTACTTCATTTTGAACACCAAAGACTACCTTACCAAGTTTGACTCAAAGTCATACGAAGGTGTCTTTTAGGTTATTCTCAAAATAGTAAAGCCTACATCATCCTAAACAAACACACTAGGAAAGTCGAAGAATCACTTAACGTGACATTCGATGAAACTCCTCCATCCTCTAAGACATCACCCTTGGTGGATGATGACTTAGATGAAGAAGAAGCAATTAAGGTCATCGAAAAGAAAAACCTAGAAAGTGACATTGTGGATGAAACTTTAGAGATTGACGAAATCGTCAATATTAAGGAATATAGGAACCATCCTTAAAAATGCATAGGAAACCTAAACCAAAAGAACCTGAAGGTACAAGCCCAAACCAAAGCGTAACTTCTTGTTTTATATCAACTATAGAACCTAAGCTGTGAAGAAGCGTTAGAGATGAAAGTTGGATAGTCGTCATGCAAGAAAATTAAATCAATTCTTGCTATGACTTTGAGAGCACAACCTAGGAATATGATAATCAAAGGAACTAAGTGTGTATTTAGAAATAAGTTAGACAAGAATGGTATTGTTTCTCAAAATAAGGCTAGGTTAGTTGCTCAACGCTATAATCAACAAGTGGGCATCGATTATGATGAAACTTATGCCCAGTTGCTAGACTTGAGTCAATTAGGATACTATTACCCTATGCTTGTGCTTTAGATTTTAAGCTATTCCAAATGGATGTAAAAAGTGCATTCCTAAACGGTTTTATCAATGAGGAGGTATATATGGCACAACCTCTAGGATTCATTGACATTGAAAAACTAGATCATGTTTATAAACTTAAGAAAGTTTTATACGGTCTTAAACAAGAACCCAAAGCTTGGTATGATAGATTAAAAGCTTTTCTTATTAAACATGAATACAAAATGGGAATAGTAGATACACACACTTTTTACCAAGAAGAAAAGTATAAACCTCATCATCATTCTAATATATGTCGACGACATTATATTCGGCTCGACTTGTCAAGACATGTGTGATGAATTTGCCAAAATCATGCATGACAAGTTCGAGATGAGCATGGTGGGTGAACTTAACTTCTTCCTTGAATTACAAATAAAACAAATGGAAGATGGTATTTTCTTTAATCAATCTAAATATATTAAAGAAATGCTTAAGAAATTTGGCTTAGAAGAATCTAAACCAATGAAAACCCCCATGTCCTCCGATACCAAACTCACAAAAGACAAAGAGTGTGATTCAGTAGATAGTACCAAGTATCGAGGCATGATAGGTAGTTTATTATACCTAACGGCAAGTAAGCCCGATATCATGTTTAGTGTCTGCCATTGTGCCCGCTTCCAAGAGGCTCCCAAAACCTCTCACCTTGAAGCAGTTAAGCGTATGTTCTGATACATTAAATGCACAACGCACATAGGATTATGGTATCCTAAAAGGACCGACATAGAAACAGTAGTATATACCAACTCTGATCATGCGGGAGATTATGTGGACCGAAAGAGGACTAGCGGTATTTGTACATTCGTGGGATGTTGTTTGACATATTGGTTCTCGAAGAAACAAACCGCTCTTGCTATATCCACTACCAAAGTCGAATACGTAAGCGCCGAAAAGGCATGTCAACAAGCACTATGCATGAAACAAGCTCTTATCGACTATGATGTTTGACTTGACAACGTCCTGATCATGTGCGACAACAAAGGCGCGATTGATCTTAGCAAAAACCTGATGCAACATTCTCGAACCAAACATATCGAAATACGTCACCACTTTCTTTGTGATAATGTCTAGAAAGGACATATCTCAATCGAAAAAGTACCGTTCGTCGACAACATCACCGACATTCTTACTAAACCCCTTAAACGTGAATCGTTTAACTATCTACATCTTGGTTTAGGAATGATAGAACATATTCCATAAATTGTATTAGTCCGCTTCTCTTTCTTATGTCTTAATTCTAGTCCGCATTCCATTTCGCGTCATGAAAATTTAACTACGTCATTCGAAGCTTGTTAGATATTTTTAATTCGCGAAATGCAAATTAGTTAGTCACTCTTCCTAGTAAATTCGTGTTAAAATTTAAAAGTCTAAAAACTCTATAATATGGGCGGCCCCCATATCTCAGGCGACCCCCAACCCATTTTAGGCGCCTACTGATTGATATGGGACCGCCATCAGCAGACAACAAAATCTATACTTAGTAAAAAAAAATTAAATAAACACCCCCTTCCTCCTGCTCGTGCGACGAACACGAACCAAAATAACCCAAAACTCAAAATCAACCACCAAAACACTAACTGAAGATCAAAACCTCTCACCTTGAAGCAGTTAAGCATATGTTCTGATACATTAAAGGCACAACGCACTTAGGATTATGGTATCCTAAAGAGACCGACATAGAAACAGTAGTATATGCCAACTCTGATCATGCGGGAGATTATGTGGACCGAAAGAGGACTAGCGGTATTTGTACGTTCGTGGGATGTTGTTTGACATATTGGTTCTCGAAGAAACAAACCGCTCTTGCTATATCCACTACCGAAGTCGAATACGTAAGCGCCGAAAAGGCATGTCAATAAGCACTATGGATGAAACAAGCTCTTATCGACTATGATGTTTGACTCGACAACATCCCGATCATGTGCGACAACAAAGGCGTGATTGATCTTAGAAAAAACCCGATGCAACATTCTCAAACCAAACATATCGAAATACGTCACCACTTTCTTCGTGATAAAGTCTAGAAAGGACATATCTCAATCGAAAAAGTGCCGTCCGTCGACAACATCGCCGACATTCTTACTAAACCCCTTAAACGTGAATCGTTTAACTATCTACATCTTGGTTTAGGAATGATAGAACACATTCCATAAATCGTATTAGTCCGCTTCTCTTTCTTCTGTCTCAATTCTAGTCCGCATTCCATTTCGTGTCGTGACAATTCAACTACTTCATCCGAAGCTAGTTAAATATTTTTGATTTGCCAAATGCAAATTAAAACGTTACTCCTCTTTGTAATTTTTTTTGTCAAAACTAAGTCCAAAATCCCTCGCTGAGGGCGGCCCCTCAATATATTTGGGACCGCCTAACGAT
>BQNB010069499.1:11350-31227 GCA_026074375.1 Tanacetum coccineum | reverse complement strand
GAACTTGGTAGCTTCGACGTCATAATCGGTATGGATTGGTTGTCAAAGTACCACACTGTCATTGATTGTGCCGAGAAGATCGTTCGTATTCCTTAGGGAAATGAAACCTTAATTGTTCATGGTGACGAAAGTAATCAGGGAAACGAGACTCGTTTGAACATCATTTCGTGCACCAAAACTCATAAATATTTGTTAAAAGGACATCATGTCTTTTTAGCACATGTTACTACAAAAGATATTGAAGACAAGTCAGGGGAGAAGCGACTTGAGGACGTACCAATCGTTCAAGATTTTCCTGAAGTATATCCTGAAGACTTGCCGGGTCTTCCACCAACCCGACAAGTGGAATTCCAAATCGATTTGATACCTGGTGCTGCACCTGTAGCACAAGCACCCTAACGATTAGCTCCTTCCGAAATGAATGAGTTGTCAGAACAACCGTAAGGGCTTTATAAGACCCAATTCCTCACCTTGGGGAGCTCCGGTCTTGTTTGTCAAAAAGAAGGATGGATCATTTCGGATGTGCATCAACTACCAAGAATTGAATAAACTGACGGTGAAGAATCGTTATCCTCTCCTAAGGATTGATGATTTATTTGACCAACTACAAGGATCCAGTGTTTATTTAAAAATAGACTTGCGGTCGGGTTATCATCAGCTTAGAGTACGAGAAGAGGATATTTCAAAGATGGCATTTAGGACTCGGTATGGTCATTACGAGTTCCAACTGATGCCATTTGGTTTGACAAATGCACCTGCAGTATTCATGGACCTCATGAACCGAGTGTGCAAACCATACTTGGATAAGTTTGTAATTGTCTTTATTGATGATATACTGATTTATTCAAAGAACGAAAAGGAACATGAAGAACATCTTAAGGCAATTTTAGAACTGCTTAAGAAGGAGGAGCTATATGCTAAGTTTTCAAAATGTGAATTTTGGATTCCTAGGGTACAATTTCTCGGTCACGTGATTGATCGTCAAGGCATTCACGTGGATCCTGCCAAGATCGAATCTATTAAAGATTGGGCGTCTCCTAAAACACCAACGGAGATTCGTCAATTTTTAGGTCTTGCTGGATACTACCGAAGATTCATTGAAGGGTTTTCAAAAATTGCTAAGCCGATGACCAAGCTTACTCAGAAGAAAGTCGCCTTTGAATGGGGTGACAAGCAGGAAGCAGCTTTTCAGACATTGAAGAATAAGTTATGTAGCGCACCTATCTTAGCTCTCCCTCAAGGAGCTGAGAACTTCATTGTTTATTGCGATGCGTCACATAAAGGATTGGGTGCGGTGTTGATGCAAAACGAGAAGGTGATTGCTTATGCATCACGACAGTTGAAGATTCATGAGAAGAATTATACTACTCATGATTTGGAACTTGGTGCAGTGGTGTTTGCTCTAAAGATTTGGAGGCACTACCTGTATGGAACCAAGTGTACGGTGTTCACTGATCATAAGAGTCTACAACACATACTAGACCAGAAGGAGTTGAATATGAGGCAACGTCGTTGGTTAGAGTTGCTCAGTGACTACGATTGTGAGATTCGTTATCACCCAGGGAAGGCAAATGTCGTTGCTGATGCTTTGAGCAGGAAAGAGCGAATTAAACCATTAAGAGTCCGAGCTTTAGTTATGACTATTAGTTTGGATCTCCCCAAACAAATCTTAACTGCTCAAACTGAAGCACAGAAACCAGAGAATCTCAAGAATGAAGACGTAGGAGGTATGATCCGGAGGGATATAACGAAGGAAAAATTGGAACCCCGTGCGGACGGAACCCTATGCTTAAATGGCAGGAGTTGGTTGCCATGTTATGGAGATTTAAGGACCGTGATCATGCACGAGTCCCACAAATCAAAATACTCTGTCCATCCGGGTTCTGACAAAATGTATCAAGACATGAAAAAGCTATATTGGTGGCCCAATATGAAGGCCGACATCGCCACCTATGTTAGCAAGTGTTTGACGTGTGCCAAGGTCAAAGCTGAACATCAAAGACCATCAGGATTGTTGGTACAACCCAAGATACCTGAATGGAAGTGGGACAATATCACCATGGATTTTGTCACCAAGCTTCCTAAGTCACCGCAATATGGATTTTTATCACCAAGCTTCCTAAGTCGTCGCAAGGATATGCAAGATAAGAAACCGGATTTATCATTCTTTCATGTCTTTGGTGCACTCTGTTATCCTACCAATGACAATGACCAAACCTGGAAATTAGATGCAAAGACTGACATGTGGTTAATTTCTTGGTTTACCGCCCGCAAAGAAAGCGTTCAGAATCTACAACAAACGAACCCGGAAAATTACAGAAATAATTCATGTGACATTCGATGAGCTAACAGCAATGGCTTGTAAACAATTCAGTTTAGGACCTGGGCTTCATTCTAGACTCCCCCCACTTACACATCCATTCAGGATGAATCGATCCAAACGCGCTGGTTTGCCAACAACCTTGTATTCCACCACCAAGAGATGATTTAGATTGCTTGTTTCAACCTATGCTTGATGAATACTTCACTCCTCCATCAATTGCTGTTTCTCTAGTTCAAGAAGCTGCTCCTTCGAGAGCTGTAGTTTTAGCTGATTCTCCTGTGTCAACTTCCATTGACCATGATGCTCTATCATCAAGTACTATATCAACACAAGAACAAGAACAATTTTCAAGCATTTCTCAAGGTTTTGAAGAATCACCAAAAACACTAATATTTCATGATGACCCACTTAATGAATCTCCTCATGAAGAATCAACTTCTCAAGGATCATCATCGAATGTGAGACAAACCCATACTTCATTTGAACACCTTGGTAGATGGACTAAGGATCATCCTATAGTAAACATAATCAGCAATCCTTCTCGCTCTGTCTCTACGAGAAAGTAACTCCAAACTGATGCCATGTGGTGTTATTTTGATGCCTTCCTAACTTCGGTAGAACCAAAGAACTTCAAACAAACAATGACCGAACCGTCATAGATCGATTCAATACAAGAAGAAATTCATGAATTTTAAAGACTAAAGGTTTGGGGATTGGTGCCGTGTCCAGATAAAGTGCTTTTGATCAAACTAAAATGGATTTATAAGGTCAAGACGGATGAATTTGGCGGGGTACTAAAGAATAGCAGACTAGTTGGCTCAAGGATTCAGGCAAGAAGAGTAATGATATTTGAGGAATCCTTTGCACCGTTTGCAATAATAGAGGCGCATTCGATCTTCACATAGCAAAAGCCGCTCCATAAAATAATGAAGATCAAGCCAAATGGACGTCAAAACGTCTTTCTTAACTGGCGAGCTCGAAGAAGAGGTATACGTTTCTCAACCTGAAAGATTTGTTGATCAGGACGACCCATCGCATGTGTACAAGCTCAAAAAGGCCCTTTACGGTCTCAAACAAGAACCACGTGCATGGTAACGACCATGCTTTCAAGCTTCCTAATATCACAACAGTTCTCCAAAGGTGCAGTTTTGATCCAACACTCTTCAAACGTAAGCTGGGAAACATTTATTACTGGTACAAATTTATGTTGAGATATAATATTTACATCCACTAATACTGCATGTGTAAATGAGATTGCTAATAGATGACCACTAAGTTCAAGAGTCAATGATAGGCATATGTTCATTCATTTTAGATTAGCAAATCACTCAAGTCCCAGAGGCATCTTTTTAAAACAATCTAAATATGCTTCTGAAATTGTTAAAAAATATGGTATGCTCACTAGTGATTCTATAGACACACCTATGGTAGAAAAGAGTAAAGTGGATGAAGATCTACAGGGGAAACCAATTGATGCTACACTTTACCGTGGTATGATTAGATCCCTCATGTATCTGACATCCAGTAGACCAGACCTTATTTATGCAGTTTGCTTATGTGCCCGGTATCAGGCAAAGCCTACCGAAAAGCACTTAAATGCGGTTAAGCGGATCTTTCGATACATAAGAGGAACCATAAATCGGGGTCTATGGTACTCGAAGGATTCTGCTATTGCTCTAACAGCTTTTGCAGATGTTGATCACGCTTGTTGTCAAGATACACGACGTAGTACATCTGGAAGTATGTAACTGTTGGGAGACATACTTGTTAGCTGGTCATCAAAAAAGCAGAAAAGCATTGCGATATTCAGTACAGAAGCTAAATATATAGCCTTGTTCGGCTGTTGTGCTCAAGTCCTTTGGATGAGATCATAGCTTACCGACTATGGCCTTGGTTTCAATAAAATTCTAATGTAGTGTGATAACAAAAGCGCTATTGCCTTATGCTGCAACAATGTTCAACATTCTCGATCAAAGCATATCGACATCAGATATCACTTCATAAAAGAGCAAGTGGAGAATGGAGTCGACAAGCATTACGTTTGTCCAAAATATAATATATCAGTTGGCGGACATCTTCACCAAGGCTTTATGTCGAGAAAGAATAAAATCCATAATCGACAGCTAGGATGAGAATTTACTCCTGGGACTGCCTGAAAGAAACTGACAATGAAGCAGTAAGAAGAGGGTGGTAACTTATTCTTAGATCCTCTGTATATTATGTATATATATAAAATCATAAAATTACAAAAAGATTTTTTCTTATAAAATTTTATAAAAACAAAATACAAAAATTAAAAAATGAGAAAAATATAAAAATATGTATCTCTGGCATGTCTTCTGAAAATCGATAACATTTACGGCCTTAGAAATGTCATTTAATAATGATACAAGGCTGTAAATGAAGTTCGAGCAGAAGTTTCAAAAGCTTTTAAAACATGCCAAAATGGCTTGCTATTATTTCAGATAGCAACCCGGTCATCATCTTAAAGGCAAGTATTTCAAAAAGAAAACTTGACCTCATAACGGGAATTTATTCTCGGGCATGGTCTACCTTATGACCATGCAAAGGCTTGTGATTACTTTGCATCACAACCCGTTCTTTTTATATTCCATAAGTGTACATATCAGTGCGCTTATGTGTCAAAATAAGAGAAATCTTATTTTTCTTAGTGTTTGGTTTTCTAAATTAAACAATACTTCATCAGACAATGCTTTTCAAAGACATTTGACCACTCAAACAACGACTACAGCTTTTTAAATAGAAAACAGGTCATTGTTTGAGGGGGAGAAAATGTCAAATATATTCTTCATAAAATCAGTTTTGAGATAAAAGAAAAGGTTTTAAACAATAACGGGTTAGGAGTTAATTAAGTTTAGCTTATGTGAGCCTTAACTGTTATGTGTTTATGCCTTTAGGAAGTATATGTGCAAATATAAGTTTCTAGGTATGATAGTTTGAAACATTAGGGACTATTTGTGCCATTTGTTAAACTTTACTTGCCTAATAAATCTTATATAAGGAACATAAAAAGAATATGAAACTAGAGGGGGGAAAAGTGTCAAAAACAAAATTAGTTTTATAACACCCTCACCCTTCCCGTCTTTTACACACACTTAAAATTGTATTTTTCCTCCCATCCTCAAACTCAAAATCGCCAACTCTTGTTCATCATTTCCAGTCGTTTTCAAGCAAAAGGTATAACTAAAATTATAATTCCCACATCCTAAACTACATATTTCTCAAAGGAATTGAAGTTTCATCCACGCTTGATCACGAAAACCCTAAATTTCGAATTAGGGTTCTTAGAAATTGAATGTGATTAAAACCTTAAATTGATTGAGGGGTTTTGTTAGTTTAGGTGTGTAGAATACTCGTTTAAAACAGTTTTGTGTTTAGTCATCATATGATTAAGTTATTGATGATTCTTATTTGTGAAATTTTGGGTTTTCAGGTTTTAGTGAAATATGTTAGTGGGTTTTGTGTAAGAAAGTGGATTTATGTTTTCTTGATTATGTTTGAACCTTTAAACCTCATCCTTGTTTGTAGTTTCTTGTTCGAATGCATTCAAATTAATAAATATGCTTGTTCTTGTTCGTTTTTGATGAATCTATGGCTAAATGTTGTTATAAATGATCCTTAGTGTTATTCATTTGATATGTATGTTGTTTAAACTAGTTGTGATGCTTAAAATTCATGTTTGTGTCAATGTAAGTTTTAAAGGCGAGTTAACAACTGCCTTTGAGAGACGAGTTAACAACTACCTTTGAGAGGCGAGTTAAGAACTCCCTTCACGAGGCGAGTTAACAACATGCCTTCAAGAGGCGAATTAACAATTGCCTTCATGAGGCGAGTTAACAATACGCCTTCACGATGCGATTTAACAACCTCAATAGGAGGTGATTTAACAACCTCAATAGGAGGCGATTTAACAACCTCAATAGGAGGCGAGTTAACAACATTCCTTTAGAGGCGATTTAACAACCTCAATAGGAGGCGAGTTAACAACATTCCTTTAGAGGCGATTTAACAACCCACTATAGGAGGCGATTTAGCAATAGGTTCTAAGGAATTTTAAAATTTAATTTTTTTGAAGGCAATTTTCAACTCTAGTTAGGTAGCTATTTAAAATTGGTTAATTATGCAATCTAATCAACATAAGTAGGCTATATATCAAGGTTCAACAAGGATAACTGAACATGTCTTAGGTTACCTTATTCTCTACAAGTTAGTTTGAATAGGATTCCCAAAAACACTATTTTAGTTGTCTTAATGCCTTTCATGTTATGCCCAATTAAGTTGCCCTTCGGATGATTAGATCTAATTCAATATTGCTATATGCCTTAATTAGCCTAATCATTTTAACGATGTCACAACATGGATTAAGCTTAAGTATTCAAAGGGTATTATATTGTTTCATATATAAAATTGGTTATATATATAAACTGTATTGGTCAAACTCTTAACATAAACATGAATACCACTCAAGCACAACAGAAAGCCCTTGATGATGCTCTTGTTGCCTCGGTGAACCGTCTTGAGTTCGGGAAATGCAACATGAGACTCAAGACTGACATCAAGCCAAAAGAAGCTACATTTCAAGTGGTGTTGGATGCTCTCGCTCTCACTTTATTCTACCGTGCATTCCTGATCACTGTAGATGTTCCTGCTATTTAGATGCAAGAATTTTGGGCTACAGTCTTAGTTCATAAGTCATCCAACAGATTTAATATTAACAAGAAGAAAGTCTCTCTTGATGTTGATATATTCAGAGACATTCTCTAGTTTTGCCCTAAAATTCCAGGACAAGTGTTTGAAGACCTCCCACCGAAACACGACATTCTCTCTTTCAGTAAAGATCTTGGGCACACTGGAGATATCACCTATCTCACTGATGTGAATGTTGACTGCTTGCATCAACCATGGAGAGTATTTGCTACCGTCATCAACAAGTGCTTAAGTGGTAAAGAAACTAGAATGGACAAGATTCGTCTGTCTCGTGCTCAAATTCTCTAGGGTATGTTCCATAAAAAGAATATCAATTATGTGTATCTACTCAGGGAAGACTTACTGTTCCAGATTGAAAACAAGGATGCTAAGAAGACAAACAAGATGTCATATCTCAGATTCACAAAGATCATCATTGATTACTTCATGTTAAAGGAGCGCCGATTTCAAGGAGAAACAAGATATTTTGGCACACTGCTCGAGATGATACCATGTTTACTTCTATGAGATGTATCTCTAGACATGAAGATACTCAGGTATATGGTACCATTATCCTAAGGGAATTAACAAACCAAGCAATGTTGGAATCTAAAGCTTACCAGACATAATATGCTTTCGCTTCTAGAGAAAAGGCTCCAAAACTAAAGTACATTAGAAAGAAAGCTGATTCAGACACATCGCCTAAGAAGAAGCCCATTCAAGGTGCTAAAGGTACCAGACTTAAGTCAAAAGCTAAGGTGGCTAAACCTGACAAGAAGAAGCAACCTGCAAAGAAGACAAAAGCCAAAGGTTTAGCTGTATTATCTGAGGTTGGAACAAGCAGTACTAACCCATAGTTAGTACTGCTAGTTCTCTTTTGGGATTTTAAAGCTAGCAGTACTAACTCAAAGCTAGCAGTACTAACTCTAGTTAGTACTGGTAGTTAAAACTGTTAGTACTGTTGGTTCATTATTGCTTATTAGCTTATATTTTCTGCTTATTTAAGATTTCCTTAGCTTTTTAGAGTAGATTAAGCCCATTTTCGTTCATTATCTTTAGTAGAGCTTATTCTAAGCTTGTTTGCCTTTTCAAAGTAATTTCAAGAGTTTATCAGTTTTTAGCTTTTTAGCTTATTCGCCATTCTAGTTTATTCCAGTTGCTTATTCTTATGCCTGAGTGCTTATTAGGGGTAGTTAAATATCTATTTTACTATTTGCTTATTTCTTGTTTCATTGTGTTTTGTTAAAGCTAGCAGTACTAACTCAAAGCTAGCAGTACTAACTCCAAGTTAGTACTGGTAGTTAAAACTGTTAGTACTGTTGTTAGTACTGCTGAGTTTCTCCTGCTTAACTTAGTTTAATTGCTTGCTGAATTTGCTTATTTAGAGTTAGTCTATCTTATTTGGGGGGGGTGTTGTTGTGGGGTGGTAGGGGGGGTGGGGGGGGGGGGGGGGGGTTTGTCTTAAGCTTATTTGAGCTTATTTGTGTCTTAGTATAAAAGTTTTTAGTGTTTTTACCATTCCTAGCCTTTATGCCTGCTCTAGCTTATTTTCCTTGCTTATCTTTTCGTGCATTTGCTTATTAGTTTTAGTGCCCAATCATATCCTTGTCATATTCAAACATCGATTATCAATTCGTCATTCTAATTTTCCATTCAAGCCACGTTGGGACATAAGAAACCCAGAAATACTCTATACTTCTTACGGTTCATTGATTTGTGGTTTGTTAATTCCTTGTTATATATTTATATTTATTTATATGTAAAAAGGAGTAAGAATACGCGAGTCAGGAGGCGATTTAGCAATAGATTCTAAGGAATTTTAAGATTAAATTTTTCTGAAGGCAATTTTTACCTCAAGTTAGGTAGCTAATTAAAATTGATTAATTAGGCAATCTAATCAAGTTAAGTAGGCTATATATCAAGGTTCAACAAGGATGTCTGAACATGTCTTAGGTTACCTTATTCTTTACAAGTTAGTTTGAATAGGATTCTGAAAAACAATATTTCGGTTGTCTTAATGCCTTTCACATTAAGCCCAATTAAGTTGTCCTTCGGATGATTAGATCTTATTCAATAATGCTAAATGCCTTAATGAGCCTAATCATTAAAATGATATCACATCGTGAATCAAGCTTAAGTATTCAACAAACAAAGGCCTTATATTATTTTATATATAAAATTAGTTATATATTTAAACTGTATTGGTCAAATCTTAGCAGAATCATGAATACCACTTAAGCTTAACAGAAAGCCCTTGATGATGCTCTTGTTGCCCCTGTGGACCATCTTGAGTTCGGGAAATGCAACATGAGACTCAAAACAGACATCAAACCAAAAGAAGCTACATTTCAAGTGGTGTTATATGCTTTTGCTTTCACTCCTTTCTACCAAGCATTCCTGATCACTACAGAAGTTCCTGCTATCTATATGCAAGAATTTTGGGCTATAATTTCCGTTCATAAGTCATCCATTAGATTCACGATAAACAAGAAAAAGTCTCTTTCGTTGTCTATATGTTTAGAGAAATTCTCTAGTTTTGCCCTAAAATTCCAGGACAAAAGTTTATAAGACCTCCCACTAGAACATGATATTCTATTTTCTCAGAGATTTTGGGCACACTGGAGAATCATCTTATTCTTATGTTGTGGAATGTTGACTACTTACATAAACAATGAGAGCTTTTTCTACCGTCTATTTCATCAAGTGCTTAAGTGGGGAAAGAAATCTGGATATGGACAAGATTCGTTTTGTCCCGATGCTCAAATCCTCTAGGGTGTTCCTTAAGACGAATATAGACTTATATCGTATCTACTGTAGGAAAGTTCTCCTGATTCAGATTAAAAACAAAGATGCTTAAGAAGACAATCAGATTTCATATTCAACTAGTTTTATCTAGATTCATTTTTACATTACTTCATGTCCAAAGGAGTAGTCTATTTCTAAGGAGAATAAAATACGTTTTGCACATGTAGGGATGACACCAATGTTTACCTCATATGTGATGTATCTCCAGACATGAAGATACTCAAGTATATGGTACCATTCTCCCAAAGGAATTAACAAACCAAGCAATGTTGGAATCCAAAGCTTACTAGACATACCATGCTTTTGCTTCTGGAGAGAAAGCTCCGAAACCAAAGTATATTCGAAAGAAAGCTGATTTAGACACATCTCCCAAGAAAAAGACTATTCAAGCTACTAAAGGTACCAGACTCAAGAGTAAAGATAAGGTGGATAAATCTAATAAGAAGAAGCAACCTGCAAAGATGACAAAAGCCAAAGGATTAAATGTATTATCTGAAGTTGCATTAACTGAAGCTGAACAAATGAAGCTGGCTACCAAAAGAAGCAAGAATCAATTTCACAGCTCTCATGCAAGTGGCTCAGGTGATGGAGTTGACACTCAGTCAAAGGTTCCTGATGAGCAACAACAAAAGGTCATTGGTACAAATGAAGGAGCTAGTGTCATACCAGAGGTTCCCGGTGTACCCAAATATGACTTAGAGTGTGAAGAAGAATCTTAGGCATTTAGTCAAGATGACGAAGATGCTGAAGTAGAGTCAGACAAGAATGATGACAGTGAAGAAACTGAATTGGATAATGACGGAGATGATCTTACTCATCCCAACTTGTCAACTTATAAAGCAGAAGATCAGGAAGAAGAAGAAGAAGAAGCGGATGAAGAGGAAGAAGAAGAAGAAAAGGCAGATGATGAAGATGTGTCTTCTGAATAAGAAGAATATAAAGAGGATGATGATAAGAATGCAAAAGGTGAACAGGAAGAAGATGATGATGATGATGAACTATATAGAGATGTGAATATTAACCTAGAAAGAAATGATGCTGAAATGACTGATGCTCAAGTAAATCAAGACACGAAAGATACTCATGTGACTCTAACAAATGTGGCTCCAGTAGTGCAACAGCAAAGTTCTTCTGTTTCATCAGACTTTCCGGATACATGCATTGACTCAATATTATATCAAGACACTCAGTTAGATACTCTCATCAATGTACCTATTTCAGTTGCTGCAGAGACACCTTCTTCTGTTACAACAATTCCCCAACCACTTATTCCCAACATTCAACCTCTACAACAAACACCAACTTCCACAACAACAAATCCAACAATGACTTTGCCAGAAATCCCTAACTTTGCATCCTTATTCCAGTTTGATCAAAGGGTATCCGCATTGGAATCTAAAATGTCTGAGTTCAGGCAAACAAGTCAATTTGCTAAAGTTGTCTCTTTAATTCTGGGCATTGTTGATACGTACCTTGCTTCCAAGATGAAAGAAGCAGTGGATGTGGCTGTTCAGCTACAAACACACAAGCTCAGAGAAGAAGCTCAAGCTGAGAATCAAGAATTTCTTAATCAGATAGACTCAACCATGAAGGGAATAATCAAGGAGCAGGTTCAAGCTCAAGTCTCCAAGATCATGCCAAAGATTGTAAAGTACGTAACAGAATCTCTGGAAGCTGAAGTGTTGGTTAGATCAACCAATCAACCTTAGACGTCTTACAAAGTAGCAGCTTCACTGTCAGAATTCAAAATGAAGAAGATTTTCATTGAAAAAATAAAGACCATTAAATCGATAGACAGATCAGACACTCAGAATAATCTCTACAATGCATTGGTCGAATCGTACAACATTGACAAAGACATCATTACCTCATATGGTGATGTTGTCACACTAAAAAGAGGACGAGATGATCAAGACAAGGATGAAGACCCCTCCGCTGGATCAAACCGAGGGTCGAAGAGAAGGAGATCGGGCAAAGAAGTTGAGTCATCAAAAGAACCGAAAGATAAGGAGTCTAAGTCCACAAGTTCTTCAAAAAGTGCATCGAAATCGCAACCACAATCTTCAGGCAATTATGCTCATGCAGAGGAGCATGATCAAAAGACTGCTGATTTGGAAGGTCAACCACATCAAGAGTTTGACACAGGAAATGAAGATGTATCTCCTGTAAGAGAGGCACTGAATGAGGATGTATGGCATAGGAATCCTTCAAGACCTCTAACTCTTGATCGTGAATGGCACAAAACAAAGACTGTTGACAACCGACCACCTCAACCTTGGGTCACACAAATGGCTCAAGCTGCAGGCACTCAATCTTCGTTTAATGAGTTTTTGGCTACTCCCATCGACTTCTCTGCCTTCATAATGCACTGGCTTAAAATTGATAATCTGACTCAAAAAGTGTTGATCGGTCCAACCTATGATCTTATAAAAGGCACGTGCAAGAGTGTAGTGGAACTTGAGTACCACTTGGAAGAAGTCTTTAAAGCCACTAATGATCGATTAAACTGGCACAATCCTGAAGGGAATCCATATCCCCATGATCTCAACAAGCCCCTACCGTTAATTCTGAATGAACACGGTCGTCAAGTTATCCCTTTGGATCACTTCATCAACAACAATCTCAAATATCTGAAAGGAGGGAGCTCAAGTCAAAAGTACACCACTTCCATCACCAAGACGAAAGCTGCTGATTATGGTCAAGGTAAATGAAGTGAAGACAAGGTTTCTAGAATATGGAGTCCGGTAAAAGTTGTCTACGACAAGCATGCTTACTGGGGAACTTATCACTAGGGTCCAAAACGTCAAAAATTCTACGGATATGCTTCTAACATGGAAACGTCAAAAGATGTCTACTCCAGATACAGGATTATTGCAGTAACCAGCCTCAAAATCATGAAGTGGTTTGGCTACAGTCATCTGGAAGAGATTATTGTTCAAAGACAGGACGATCAGCTATACAAGTTTCGAGAAGGCGACTTCAAAAGACTTTGTCGACAAGACATTAAAGATATGTTACTTCTCCTTGTTCAAGATAAGCTGACCAACCTCAACTTAGAAGAACGGTATGCACTAAATGTGGCTCTACGAATGTTCACTAAACGTATTTTCATTCAAGAACGTGTGGAAGATCTACAATTGGGAGTCGAAAGCTACCAGAAGAAGATCAACCTCAAAAAACCAGACACATACCGTTTAGATCTCAGAAGAATGACTCCCTACACCGCTTACCCTGATATCCAAGGAATTATCTACGTAGATGAAATGAACAAAAATCGTCTGATGCGCACTGATGAACTTCACAAGTTCAGTGATGGCACACTCAACCATGTTCGTACTACTCTCAATGATATTGACCGAGGGATTGAGATGGACTACTTGCCAAAGAGAAAATAGAGTAAACAAGACAAAAAAAGAGCTCGTGTGATGATCAATGTAATTGATAAGAAGCTCAGAGATAGAAGATTGATGAGAAGCCTGGAAAAGTTCGTTGGTGGAAGAGAATACGAGAATGACCTCAGGCTGCTGGAACGGACAATATGATTTTATCATATTTTATCCTATCTCATTTCAGGTCCATCTCGAATATAATAAAACTTGTGAATATGTGAATAAATAGTGAAGACTATAATTAGGCATATATTGTGTTTGAGTACAAATTTTCAAGAATTTCTTAGTAAATTCAAAAAATTTCAACTTAACGTACTCAAACACCATATAATTCCCTCATAATTTGAGGGGGAGCATTAATATGTTCCAATAATCGGCTTGTTAATAATTGGACATCTTCTCCTCGAATGCATATATTTTATCAATTAATATCCAAAATATTAAAAGATTTAACATTTTTGATAAGGGGAGAAAATGTGATTAAAATATATGGCTAATAATGTGATTTTTAAGATCTCAAGTGTACGCTAACCCATATATGTGCTAAACTCTTTCGATTAATCGATGCACATATGAAGGGGGAGCAAATGGTTACGTGATTGGCTGAAATATGGAAGTACCAAAGACCGACAATTTAAATTACTGTATTGGAGTTATAAGGTGGTTAAGTTTAGGTACTCATTCCCATGATCCAGCCAGAACCGGAGGGATCTACCCAGGGATATTCCACTAGATAGTGTAGTAGTCCATAGGTATGAAAAAAAGGAGTAAAGTGAGATTAAGGGAAAAGTGCCGACTGAGATGGAGCTAGTACTGGAACAAACCCAACAAGGTACTAGTTATGAAGTCTCGGTAAGCGCTGAAGGGGTTGAAAAATTAAAAAGAAAAGTTAAGATAAAGGGTGAAAAGAAAGAAGCCCTCCTTACACTTAGGCAGAAACCAGGTCAATACATTTGCTGTCTAGAATCACAAAGATGATTGCTGACATTGAAGACCGACATCATGGACCCAGTGATGCAATGCACAACCCTCCCTAGCCACTCAGAATCTCTCAAAAGATTTATGTTTCATTTCTCACGGTGATTACACGCATTTCTATTGACTTTCTCACTCTGAGTTAGTTGGTATTGAAAAGGTGGCAGTCCGCTCTAGCCTCCGATCACTAAAACCAAAGGTGCACTATTGAGTCTAGAGCCAAGAGATCATCCATAAATCTCACTAGGACACTGTTCAAAGATATTTGTTGCTCACACATTATGAAAACAAGTAATAACTTAAGAGTCCTACGCATTATCCTTGTGATTTTGCCAGAACATCCGAGTGATACTTAAGTATTCACAGTGAAGATGGAAATCCTGCTTGAGCCAACATCAAACAAGCTCTTAGTAGGTGACATGTGAGATCCTATACGGATCGAGCTTGTGATACTGGATATCGATTCGGTCCAGCTTATGAATTGATGAATTTTGAAAAAGATAAAATTGTTGGTGTGTCATAAAAACTGTTTGCAATTTGACACACCGACTGATTTTATAAATCAATTTTCAATCTTATGTCCATGGGAAGCCTCACAAGGGTATCTAGACATAGGAAAGCTAAACACGGATTGACGGCTTAGTCAGAAAGATAGTAACTTACGTTTAAACTCTTATGAGTTGTCTGCTTTGAGACGCTCTGGTAATAAGAACGGCTAGCGCAGCTGTGAAACCCTGTCAAGGAGATTCTTCAGAATTTTACCTGATCACAGGCAGTATTTATACTGAGTAACGGGGAACCGTGGTTGCTACAACCGTATTCGACGAAGTGACAAAGCCACTTTTATCCATATATATGTTGTTTATCACTAACCCATTCATGCAGGTTTCCTGACGGTGGTAGTTGTTTCCTGATGACAAGTCGAAGCCAATACCGCATGCTCATACTCGACCGGCAATTATAAAGACATCATAAAAGCTCGAGTACATGTTTCAAAGACTTTCGCTACTCTAATACCGCACGTCCTTCTTGAAATGACGAAGTGTTAAAGTTAAAGAATCTCAAAAAAGACGTATTATTATTAAAGCTTTCAAGTCAAAGACTCAAGAAAAGTATGATCATGTCGGTCCAAAAGTCACAAGTTCACAAGATGGAAAAGATTACAAGATGGCGTAAAGAGATTATGCTTGGTTGATGATCTCAAGAAGTTCAAGATCACATTCATGTCAAGTCAAAGTTACAAGTCAAAGCCTAAAGTCAATGATCACTACATCAATTCACAAGTTAAAGATTGATGTTAAAGACTACGAGCTCAAGACTAAAGTCAAAGCATAGTATGCTAGGTTTAAGTTTTTGTAAATTGGAGTGACCTCCCTTAGGGAGAGATTGTTAGAAATACAAAAAGTATCGGTCACTTCAAATATAGTTAGTCGTAGCTCATAGATTAATAAAATGTAATGCTAGTAAGCTAACCGAGCCAAAGACACATGGAAAGCCCATTACTTAAGCCCATGGCCAGTTATTGCTTGATGTATAAATACCCTCTTGTTAGGAATTTTTTTTAGTGAAGTGACGATCATTATCGATCTCATGAGCCTTTGTAATAGTTAGACAATTTTATGTATTGTTTAGTAAGCTAACCGGGCCAAAGCATAGAAAGCCCATGGCAAGCCCATGGAAAACCCAGTTTATCCTTTGTATAAAAGCCCTCTCCGCACATGGAGAGGGTGTTGGTGTAATCATTTTTACACACTCATTTAGTGTTTTTTTCATATGAGTTCTCCCTTCCACTATCTCTCTCTAGATTTCTCTCTCTAGTTCATATTTGTGTGAAAATTAGGAACCTACATTTGGTATCAGAGCTCATGGGATGATTAGATCGTTTGTGTGTGCGTTTTAGTGCTTGGTTTAGATCAAAAGTTAAGTTTTAGGAGGTTTTAGCTCTTGTTCTTGAGTTTCATTGATTTTTACGTTTCTTGTGTTAAAATTCATGTTTTTGTAGTTGCTATAGCCTTCTAGTACTCATTTGTGCAAAAGAATCCAAGTCAAAACGTTCAAAAGGGTGATTTTTAGGTGTTTTAAGGTGTAAAAGTTCGTAGTTCAACGAGCGGTTTGGAGGCGATCTACTGGATTTTAACGTAGCGGTTTTTATTTCTGTTCTGGCGTTGACAGGAAAGTATCACTGTTCAAAAGCGGTTTGTCAGATCGTACACTGTGTTAGCGGTTTGTCATTTTTGACAGCGGTTTGTCATATTAGGCAGAGGTTTGTCAGTAGCGGTTTATCCTTTAGTGTAGCGGAATACTAGTAGTGGTTTGGCAATTATAGCAGTTTGATCCGTGGCGGTTTATAGGTTATTTGAAAACTTTTCTGATAGCGATTTGGGAAACAAACCTCTGCCAATTTTAATTCTTGGTAGCGGTTTGGTGACTCTTCTTCATAGCGGTTTACCATTTCTTTCTAGTAGCGGTTTGGTAGATTAACTTCGTAGCGGTTTACCATTAGCAGCGGGGTTTATAGATAGTGGTTTGTTACAGGTTTTTGAAGATTTTTCTCAAGGTCTTTTGGGAAACAAACCTCTCTGGCCATTTTTCCTTTTGTGGTACGATTGGTAATAATTTTTTTCATAGTGGTTTGACAGAGGGTTTTGAGACTTTTCCAACTTATTTGGTACACTATTTTGAATTTGGAGACTATTCTTCAAACATGAACAAACGTAAGGGCAAACTCAAACAACAAAACACTTAAACAAACATCACCACTTTTAAACATTTGACAATCCTAATCATTGTTCGAGCTCAACTTAAAATCATTTCTCACAATCAATTCAGATGGCTAATCTTTCGAAGATATCCAATGTGTCAGGTTCCGAGTACCCGACACCTATGCTTATAGGACTTACTTTGCATCATGGCAACAACGTATTCGATTATTATAGTTAAGGTAAAGAGAATAGGGTAACATCCTGAAGTCGATTGAATTAAGGGGCGGGCCGCGGAAGTTTCAGATTGGGAACTTTAGAATACACCAATTTTGAAAGAGGACAGAAGGAGCCCAACAACTAGTCCCGAAAAAGCTCGAGTACTATCGACCTTTCACCTGAGGATAAGGATAGGTATAATGCTGACATTCGGGCAACAAACATCCTACTTCAAGGGTTACCAAAAGACATCTACACTCTCATCAATCATTACACTGAAGCAAAAGACATTTGGGATAATGTGAAGATGCTCCTGGAAGGTTCGGAACTAACGAAAGAAGATCGAGAATCACAACTATATGATGACTTTGAACACTTCCGTCAGAACAAAGGAGAAACCATTCACGACTATTATGTCTGGTTTGCCAAGCTCATCAACGACATGCGGAACATCAAGATGACCATGTCCATAATGCAGTTGAATTCAAAGTTTTTTAATAAAATGTTTTCTGAATGGGGTAGATTTGTTGCAGCCGTGAAACTAAACAGAGGATTGAGGGACTCCAACTATGATCAGCTGTATGCATATCTGAAGCAACACGAAGCACATGCCAATGAGAACAAAATGATGTTGGATCGATTCACTCAACACACTGTTGATCCTCTTGCCTTGATGTCAAATGTCTCACATTAACAATACTACTCACAATCATATACAACTCCACCATCCACACATCTTCAACCACACTTTGCTGACAACACTCAACTTGACTCAGGACTCTCTCCAACGGACAACTTAATTGAGAACTTAACCAACACACTTGCCCTACTCACCCAATCATACAAAACATACCTTCCTCAAACAAACAATCAACTCAGAACTTCATCAAATACAAGGAACCAAGCCACAGTTCAAGACGGCAGGGTTGTTGTTCAGAATGTTTAGGGTCGACAGAATAGAGGTCAGGGGAACAATGCACGGGGTGCAGGTGCAGCTAGTTATGGGGGAGCTCAGAACAGAGTTGGGAATGCAAATCCAGGTCAAGCAAGGCAGATTAAGTGTTACAACTGCAACGGTATAGGCCACATAGCACGAAACTGAACTCAACCCAAGCGACCATAGAACTCAGAATACTTTAAAGACAAGATGTTGTTGATACAAGCTCAGGAGAATGGGGTAGCATTGGATGAGGAGCAGTTACTGTTTATTGCAGGTGGACAAGACAATGTTGTTGATGAGGATGTGGATGAGCAACCGGTTCAAGACTTAGCACTTAATATGGATAATGTTTTTCAGGCTGATGATTGTGATGCTTTTGATTCTGATGTTGATGAGGCTCCTACTGCACAGACTATGTTCATGGCAAATCTCTCATCCGCAGATCCTGTTTATGATGAAGCCAGTCCGTCATATGATTCGGACACTCTATCTGAGGTACCAGATCATGACAACTATCAGGATGTTGTTTGTGAACATCATGAAGTACACGAGATGCATGACGATGTACAACCAAACTACGTTGTTGACAGACATGGAGAGGGTGTTGGTTGGTTCATTTTTACACACATAATCTAATCTTTCTTTCTTTGTTACTTTCTCTCACTAGAACCATCCTTCCATCCACTTTCTCTCTCTAGAATTCCTTATTGTTATTTGGTGTTATAGATTGCTAGTATTCTACACTTTGTTTTGCAGAATGCACAAGAGAAATGAAGCAATTAGCATCAGCAACTCTTTACTCAGTGGGGAAAGTTCTACAATCCCCATATGCCTTTCAGAAGAATATGAAGATCCCTGCGAATAAGTCATGAAGATTTTTAACCACTTCCAAGAATAATCACAAAAGCTATCTTCACACATAAAGAACCAGGAGCGCTATACAGACATTACCAGCTCAAAGCCAATCAGGCCCCTATCAGAATGGATAAATCTAATGCATAGAGAGCAGTCGTCCAAGACATTGAACTTTCAGCAGCAAAAGAAGCAATCAAAGCCATGTGAAGCCTACAAGCAATCATACAATGTAAGGCCCAAATCTGCTTTGGAAAATCGACTAAAGACAACCACTGGTCTGACCAAAGAGAAGATGTCAGAATTCAAAACAAAGAAGCTAGAAAAATCCTCATCGAACTGGAAGCCCTTGCACAGCGATTGGGACGCAACAACATCTAACTTTCTAGAAGATGATGCAAGCGATGACGATTCAATTTTTATTGTGGACCCATGGTGGGACGATTATTGTCTCAAAGCATTAAAATTGTATCGTCCAGAAATGCAAGATGCCTGTCGGGCCCGCATGTGATAAAAGTCCGTATATGATAAAAGTTGTCGGCCCATCTATGTTTAATTATTGTAAATTATTGTATCTAATAATGGCTCTGAATATTCATTGGCATATGTCATGGTTTATTCCTTTATGCCAAAGCATATGTTTTATGCCAAAAGCATATTCCCCCTCGTTTAACCTATAAAAGGCATTTGTAATCTTTTGTATCATCATCGAAAAACAACCTACCTGAAAACCACTACCACTACCATTGTAAAATTATCAAGTTTCCGCAGTGTTTAATAAAAAAGTGTGATTTAAGTACTTGTACTTTAAAGTCTTAAGTTTTGAACTTTGGTACGTGATAAAAATTTATGGGATAACGAAATTTTCATCTACATTCTACTTTTCTCGTACATTGTTC
Source organism: Tanacetum coccineum (assembly GCA_026074375.1). Classification (NCBI taxonomy): domain Eukaryota; kingdom Viridiplantae; phylum Streptophyta; class Magnoliopsida; order Asterales; family Asteraceae; genus Tanacetum; species Tanacetum coccineum. Next base: position 11,419 of record BQNB010069499.1, on the reverse strand, counting down.
GGACGAAATTGAGTATGTTGTTGTTGGTTTTCGGTTTTACCCAAAAAAAATTAATCGAACTAACTATAC
>BQNB010069498.1:0-21686 GCA_026074375.1 Tanacetum coccineum | reverse complement strand
CTTGAGTGTTCGTTCCTCTCCCGCTCAAACTGTGGGGGATGTTAGCAGACGTGTTTGTATGGCCCAAAGGCCTGACTTGTATTTGTATCTTATGCTCATGATTAGGCCCAATGTGTAGTATATATATACATTGTATTGTACTCATTATACTCATTCAATAAACACGATTTACATAATATTATTTATTTCTTAAAATCTTTCCTATTTGACTTTTAGATCTTTGACTATGTATTTGCTGAAAACGTACAAGTTTTAGGCCAATCTGGACGAAGATTGTAAGAAAAAGACAAAACTTTCAAAGTGTGACTGACATGTCGTACGCCGTCATCAAAAGCGCCCATGAAGTGGAATTTTGCAATTTTTCGTGATCGGTCAATGGGTGGAGACGGCCTAGCTGACAACGTCACACCTCTTAGTGACGCCGTCACAACCCATAACTTGACGTCGTCACATGAAGACGGTGGAAAAACCCTATATCGAAGACGACGAGCTAATGGCTTCACAGCTAAAGGCTGATGCATCCAACATATGTTTTCTACATATACTCTCGCATTGTTTTCATATTTGTGTGCAACTTTGGAGAAGCAAATCCTAACCTAACTTTATGAGTTTTTCACCTCTTTTATTATGCATTGTATACTTTTCACAACATCGAGATAAGTTTGTATTTAATCATTCAATCATGTTTATTGTTTATATTGATTATATATTCGCTTGTTTTTTGTTTGTTATGCTAGGCTAATTTGCTTAGTATTTATCTAGGATTGCATAAAAAATTGTTAGTGTATAGCTTTTCCTATTTTCTTCTTAATTGGTGAACGGCTTACATGGTTAAAAACTTGCAAGGAATCTGTCTAAGCTTGAAGGTTAACTAAAAGTAACTAATTAGGTTTATAAATCTAGACGTTTAGTTATGTTGGGTATTACGTGCATGCTTATAGTTATTTTATGTATAAGGCCTTTATGTAGGGATGGTCACATAGGCTCTTTGCAGAAATGCGTGCTTAACCAACACACGACATGGAAGAAGGAATACTCGCCATTTACACCAATTAGGATGTGACAAGTCACTAAGATTAGTTAGACCTCTAGCAAAAAGTAGTACACCTTAGATACATATGTTTTTCCAATCCATAAGTTCACACCAAAATTAATTTTTTTTCGAATTACTTTTCTTGATATTAAGTTAATATTAATTTAAAATCAATTTCTCCAAAACCCCTATATTTACTTACTTTCAATCTAAAATATCAAAAATATTCGTTTCCGGTCTTTTAAATCCATTTGTCATACTCTACGAACCTACTCACTATTCCCTAGAGAACGACCAGTCCTCAGACTTACCTTTAATACACTACAACGGTTAGATACACTATATAGGAGGTTGTAAAACTTCGATGAACCGTCGTATCAACAACCACCAGCACCACCCTTTCCCAGACACCCATTTTTCCACCACCACTATTTTTAGCCACCATTACCATTACCTCCACCACCCATTTCCAAAATCGCTTGTCTTCTACCTTTAATCCACATCAAAATGACAAAAATAAAAAATGTAGAATTATGTGCATGATATAACATAACTAAATACTGCCAATCATATATGAGACTATGAGGTCACACATAATAAAGCGAGACTTTGGTTTTATGTATTTATCGTATATACATAATGATCAAATAATGTGAAATTAGCATTAGGCTTAATCAGTTGTATTGATCAATAAGTAATGGACCTAAACCATACTAGTAAATGGAAGCTCATCTACTTCCTCTGGGTCGTACGCCCCTATGGGGATTGTATGGGCTTTGGGCATGGTTCATTATTAGAGAGAAAAAATAAGTATCTTATTAGATAAAATCATATCCTTTTATTATGGTAGTTGTATTTTTATAACTATAAAGTGTAACAACTCGCAATTTCAGGTCATTTTACGTCAATAAACTCTCACTTATTTATTTTGAGCTTTTACGCATTTACTTTTAATTTCAACCGTTAAGTTAAATCGCGTAAACCAAAAGTCAACAATTAACGTAAACCGATATCAAACAAATAAAAGTTTACGTCAAATAAGTGTTATATTATTTTTACAAAGATAATTTATAACTTTTCATATTTTATTTTTATACATTATGTAAAACGTTTACGTTTCGCATTTTGGAACCTTTTTGTTTTGTTGTCATCAATTTTGTTAGTGCAAATATTAAGATATTTAAACTAAACAAGTCATTTGGTTTTAATTATGATAAACAAGTAACTTGTAATACATAACGTAAAATGTGCAAGTTACTCATGACCACAACTCATCAAAGCATACATTCATCAACACCTCTCGACGTCTCGAGTCTACTCATGCTTCAACTAAAGGTATGAATATGTTTGTTATGTTGCATTATGATCAACCTAATTAACAAACCAACCTTTGTAAGTTTACTTACACTTAATAAGTAATTAATCACATTAGAGAATAGGATAAAACTTAATTACTTAGTTAACTAACACAAGATCTTTCTTCTAAGAAGAACAATTCTTCCAACTTAAGGTAACAATCTTTGGATGAATATCATAACTATGTCTAGCCATATTAGATAATAGGACAAAATAATTAGGAAATAAAGACAAAACTAATTATTCTTGCTTAACCATTTTTGGAAACAAATCTTACAAGATTTGATTTCTCTTCTAGAACAATATCTAATCAGATTTTATAAGTACAATAAAGATCTAAGCAAAAGATTTGAAAAGATTTTTAACCATTTTAAAATTGGACCGTGCGACCCACGAATCCACCTAAAAGGCAGACAGATCCACCATCCATGGATCCGTAGCACCTTGACGGTCAAGTTTTGGGTTTTTCTATAAATACACCCATTTGCTTAGTTTTTGACCCAAGCTTTTCACAACCTTTCTTCCACATTATTACACACATTTAGGATCATTATAAACAAGTTTTTATAATGTAAAAACATAATTAATCATATCATCAAAACCCCAATAACCCTTGATCATAATGCTTCTAACTTTTATTTGTTGCAAGCATGATTCTACATGATCCTCCATTCAAGCAAGCTTAGAGATCTTGCTATCATCATCCACCACATACCTACATATATGAAGATCTATCACAACAAGCCAAGAGACTTGTCATCTTCATCAACAACATCATGCTTGGTGATTTTGATATTTTAGATTAGGCTTTTACATCCATTTGACAATTATGTCTTGGATCATCATTATACACATTTGTGTATCAATCATTATACAACAAACTAGATGTTAGGTGGTTTATGTATTTAGGCCATAAAACACAAGGTTTGTTATGTTGGGCCATAAAACATAACGGGTTTGGTTATACCCGAAGAAAGTCTCGGTATTTAGCTTAGTACCGGATAAAGTGTAAGCGATGTTAGGTTGGTTATACCTCGAAGTAGGACTCGGTATTTAGCTCAGTACCGGATAAAGTGTAACCGACATTGTATGGTTTCTCTGCCTAAAAGGAGCTTGTTTATTTAGTGAAGTAACTCTTGATTTGGGTACTCGAGGAGTGGAGTAGGGCGAAGAGGAGCTTCGTAGCCGAACCACTATAAATCACCGTGTCTGGTTTGCGGTTTCTTTTACTTATCGTTTTACATTTATATTTGCTTTTATCGCTTTATATTTATATTCGCATTGCATCTATGTTTGTGTTATATATTGTGTTGTGATGATATGTTTTGTTTGATATTCTTTAGTATAGTTATTGTAGTATAAACTTGAGTGGTTGTTTGATACAAAAGTTTTAAGTTTATAAAGGAAACGTATTCACCCCCCCTCTTTATGATTCCACAATTGGTATCAAAACCACGTCGCTCTAGTTTTCAAAACAAATAGTTTTAAAAATAGAGTACGGTCCATGTATCAAATTTCTTATCAAGCGACACATAATGTGAAAAGTTTTTTGTTTAGTACTTACAAGTTTTAGTGTTAAATATAAAGTATTACAATAGCTTGAAGGTCTTTTAAAGAATCTCATACAAATGGAATAATGTGTTTAAAAGTGAAATAAACGATTCTGCCAAAATTTCACCACTCGTGCGATCCACAGATCCACCAAAAGTGGATCCGTCCATGAGATCTGTCGGTGGCATTTTCAGTTTTTTTTTTCAAACTTCAAAAATTCGTAGAAAATCAACCGTGCGTCGGATTTCGATTATTCAAAAACCAAAATTGAAAGATTTTGAATGTACTTTCCAATATAATTGGTCTCAATTACTAATTCAAATTTTGAAGTTTGTCAAATAAGCAAAATTCCATAGAGTGTCCAAAATTAAAATTTTGTTTTAGCATAAAAAGTTGATTTTAACCTTTCCTTTCGAGTCGGACACTTCTAGTTGGTTTACTTTTGAAAGTTGGTGTATTTTATCATTCAAAAGTAAATGTATTTTTCAAACTTACTAGAAAGAGGAAAAACTAATTTATTCTCAAATAAAATCAGCTATTATACATTGTATATTTTAATAATACACAAAACGGAAGTGTAGTATATTTTATGTTGTGTTATGCGACAATGATTCTTTGTGTCAACTTTGCATCTTAATATGGTTAATTAATCTCTTATATGCTTATTGCATTTGTAGTTGAGCTTCTTTGTTGATTAGCATAATTTCGTCATGTGCGTTATTTATTAGTATTCATGTATATGCGTCAATTGATCTTATGGTAGATCTCATTGCAGCTAAGTTGATTGCTTTTGCATTGCATATATTATATATCACTATGTTTTTACAAATGAAATCAACATTTTATAAATCCTCATAATTTTAGGATAACCCACTTAGGAATGAAGAGCTAAGACAAGTTTGTCAAACCTTATAAAAAATATAGTCTTGCAAGATTATCGTGCTACATTTCATATTGATAAAAGTGTCACCACAATATATTAAACACATTTTAAATTTTATCAAAGTCTCAAGAAGGTTCCTCTAGGGATATGTCATCCTATTATTTGAGCGTAAACATAGGTTTGTCTAAACAAGAGAAAAAGATCATAATAATACATAGTTAATAGAAAAAGGAAAATGTGTTTTAAAACTTAGCTTGTGCTTGCATTAGTCTAATTCACAATCACAACTAATAAATATTTGGATTAAAGTGAACTTAGAATTTCTTGTAATTCTAAATTTGAAAGATTAACTTTCTTGGTAAGAAAACACTTTCATTTTGAAGTTTTATCTTTGAAAAATTTTCACATTAACATTAACTTGAAATGAAAATATTCGCATTAGTCAAAAGCTGGAAAATATTATATAAACATCTAGTAGTTTTGAAAAAGATTCGTAATGCTTAAAAATGACTAAGATAATTTTGTGAACTCTTTAGAAGTCAAAATCTAAGCATATTGTGCACAATAAATAATAAGTTTTTCTCACATATAAAATATACGACAATACCAAAGAAACAAGAAAACTCATTATTTTAAATGATCTCACACTTAAGAGTAGTCTTAGTCTTAATAAAACACATTAGGAAAATATTTATTTCTTTTCTTTTAAAAGAGCGTTAGTGAGGGTCAAGAAAGATTTCAGATATATATATCGATTCATTATTGAAATTATGACTGATATCATCTTTCAAATCTAATTGCCAAGTTCTTTTGAGTTTGGATATGAAACTGGATTTATTATTTGTCTAGCTTCAAGATTATATCAAAACCATAACAATAGATATTACCTAGAATCTACATACACAATCACACAAGGTAGAATTATGAAAAATAATGTTTATCCTTTCCCAAAGGACGAAAAGAATATACATCGATTCATAACCCACACTTGTGATAATGATGTTATATTAAGTCTACATGTCCAATAGGTGTGTTCCTATTATTAATAATAACATGTTTAAAATTGTCAAACGTCAAAGTAGGATTTGACTACTTGGAATTTCGACCGAGATATTCAAGTAAATTATTACGTTGCCGATAGCTTTTGTAAAGTTGTTATTTCCTAAAAACCAAACCCCGAGCAATGCACAATATATGTAACTTTGCTCATACAATTCAAAAAAGCACGAATCAAGACTCAAATTCACTTTATTGTTATAACCTTTTTCTCTCTATACCAAATAAGCATAACATTATTTTTAACTAAGTATTTAAAACGAGAACAATTCAATTATCTAAGATTAAGATTAGGAATCATGGAACATATTCTATAAACCATTATTTTGCTTTCTTTCTATAAGTGATCATAAGTGGACTTCGAATATAACGATTAATTATTATTCAAAAGACGATAATTATCTCAATTATTCTATCCCCATTACATATGTTTGAAATATGAACATTGATTCGAGAAGTATAATTTATCTAACACGTGAAAAACCAGGAAATATCAATAAAACGACCATAAATATTTTTCGAATCTACATGTTTAAACCAATTTTGGTTATTGCATGAAATTACGAAATTGATCATAAGACAAAAAGAATAATCATCGAATTGCAATTCGCACTTGTATTGACGATGCTTTGTTACGTCTAAATGTTCATAACGCTTGTATTATTAGCAATGGTCAAAAATATGCTAAAAGCTAACACACTCCTAGTAGGATTGAACACGTTTGAAAATTAATCGAAAAATTCACTAACAACTTCAACTTACGCTCCAAAACTTGGAAGCGAATCCAAAGATCAATACCAAGAACCCTTATTAACATAATGGATCTTCTCACCATCCCTAAAATTTAACACCATCATCCCAAATAACGATAAATCGTATTCTACACAACGTTTTTTCAGAAATCCGCTATCCTACGGATCCTCCATAAGGGAGATCCGTCTTTAATTTAGGTAGATCCGTCCGTGGTCATCAAATTTGAATATATTCCTTTTGTCATTTTTCACTTGTCTAAGGTCTAACAAACATGTAACTAACCTTTAGAACATCAAAATTTCTACAATGGAATATTCACAATGTCTATTGAGGTAAATAACCTTAATTGTATTATTTTCAAAAAGACATGCAAAGGTGCATTCTTAGAATACCTTAATGTACCATACTCCACATTGTCACACTTAAGTATACTCCTAAGATCTAGAAGACTCAATCATGTTTTAACACACAAAAATCTTTCTTGCTCTCTCATTAAACCCTTGAATTATAAACACATTGATTATAGGATTTTATGGAACGAATGGGCTAGCCAGAAAGTGTGCCAGAAATTGCACATATTAGTTAAGTCATATTAGGCCAAGTATTAGTGGTCAAGGCAAATTTCATCTTTGCTACACTTCATTATGAAAATTTGAGAATTCTATTTTATTCTAAAATGAGAATGACTACAAGAGAATCTATTGCACTAGAAATTAAATTTAACCTAATGGTTGAATTGCTTCTGGGAAGGAAGTTGGGTTCATGGTATAACCCATAAAAATGGTCGTGTTTAGCCTCAATTGAGTACCACTAGTGATAGTCTTATATTCATTCTCTAACTTGATTAAATGGCTCTTTCTAAATATGCCTAATGTTAGTTTACATTAATGAACTTCGTATTTCATTAGGATTGCTTATTAGTTAAGTAGTAATTAGGATTGTATTTAATCGATCTAGACTACTTGCACCTCGCATATGTATCTTTGTGAATTCAAAATGTTAACTTGTTCTCGTGAGATATGATTATATTTTCTTTATGTTATTTTGATACTCAATGACTACTTGCTTAATTGTTGAATGCATACTTATTTGGACGATTTTGTTTTTGGTTAGCAATCACAATTTAATATCTCTAAATTTATCTTTACGATATATGTTATTAAATGTTAAATGCTAACATGTTTTGCATGATATATGTATGTGACGTAATCATAGTGTTATGAGACTTTTTATATGGCTACATGTCTCTCTTGCGCACACCACACTATACATTGTACCGGTCTATCTAGATAAACATATAGACGTCATATAGTCTTGTACATCAATATATTTGATTCTTAAGATTAATACACTTAAGTGACTTAGTGTCTTTTGAGTTTAGGGTATTGTCTCGTATCACTAAAATTTATCGAGTACACATGCACAATCGTCTTAAACCTTAAGGATTTTAGTTTAGATCACTTTGATCATTATCTTATTTATTTACTTGATTATTTTTTCACGAAATACATTTTCCGTCCATCGTCGTAAATGGTCAAATACTCAAAACTCCTCATAGTAACTTGTTCCCACTCCCTTGTTACTATATCAACCGTCTCATATCTTTAGGGATCCGCTTCTTAACTATAAACGGTTATATCACTCATTTTCATACCTAACTAATTATACGAAAACCTAAATCACACCTCTACCACTATATAGATGGCTAATATCTTCTCTCTACCATTTCCACTACCACCTTTAAGAAAACCTCATACCTCATCATGTGATTGTTCTATGAACATTAGCAATGCTTGAGAAGAGCTACGTAACTTCATGGTTGAAGATCATCGTATGCTAACCATCATCCTTCTTGACATTGTCAAGCTCATCGCTTCCGTCATCATTTGTTTTCTTCTTTATCTATTTTTATTCGACACATCATGTCTGGATGAACACGAATTAAGTGGGAGGGAAAACACACTCGTTCACATATAGTCTTTCACCAAATATTCTTAAGAACTCACAATGCGATTCTTTATTTCACTTAGAAACCGATTCAAACAAACCTTTACCTTACCCTAAGCGGACTCATTTTTTTTCCATCCACATGTACACCGACTTATCACACAAAACTAAAAACTAGGTTGACCAAAGATTGTAACCTAGCTCTTACCCTAACTTCACTATTAGGACTAATACCTCCTCAAAAAAGATCACTCATTTATTTTTCCATAAGAACACTTTTTATTTTTCCCACACCACAGTACACCACGCGCCCGTTCACGAACAAACCTGATTTGCTTATTGTTCTCCTACCCTACACACACGTACAACCACGTTCACATATTCTTAATAATTCACAAATGTGATTTTTATCTACTAGAAACCAACTCACAAGAACACTCAACTTTTATTCTAACACATAAGTACATAACGTTCACATAAACTAATAGAAACCACTCTTTTGAATATCCTCGTTACTAGAACCTTTAACTCTTAAGTCAACCTTACAAGAACGTCATCTACCACACGCTCAAACCTTATAACTACAATCTACTCTTGATGGTAATATTTAGTTAGGCAAACTTCAATCCTCACAAACATGATACTCAAAACATATAACTACACAATCTTCACTATCTTTACTTGAAGAACATCATCACCTTTACCAACAAATGTTGGTCCTCACTTGAAAACTCCCATGCCAAATAAATTATCTCCTCAAGAATATTCCACACTTATCCAATAACCATTACAAGTGTTATTGAGTCACCACATTGTTGTGTGTTTCATTTTTCTTTCACTAAGAAATAACTACCACCTCGTCTCACATATCCACTTTTGTTCGTAAACATTGACAACCAACAATGCACTTGTTACATTAGGATCATATGCAACCCAATCACTCTTGTCATTATTAGTGCAAACGATATATTATTCTAAACCGTCTTTTTCAACCTTAGCTCAACACCTTCCCTCTTTGTTCTCGCTTATCTTTCCCCACTGTCCATTATATAGTGCATATCATTTTTCACTATATTTATTCTTGTCATAATATATAAATACTTTCGAGTATATATTTTAATATGACGTATTAAAATATTATTGACATCAATTTACTTTTACATGTCATAATTTTTATTTTATTATTATTATTTTTCTTCTAAGAACATACTAAGAACATGCCTTCTGAACAAATCAAACACAGTATGTATTCAAATCATGTTTTTTCATATCACCCTTATCATCAACATTTAGTTCGACCTAAAGTCTTACAATAATGTTTTTCCTAGAACACCTCACACATGAAAAGCACACATAATGCCATAACAAATATAACCTTTAGATAATTTAGGAAATCTCTCAAACACAACCCTTGATGAAAGTTACTAAATCAAAGTCATCATCTTTGGTAGATAATGATTTTCTTAGGGAAAATGGTCGTGACTAAATACGATGGTTTTTAAAAACTCATTGACTTGAATGACAATCTTGTAAGAAGTCAATCTCATAAAAATGGTTTGTTAGTCAATAAACGTAATTTGTTTCTCATTTAGTAAAGATAACGAGATGGTTGGATAAATTGGTGTCAATTAAAATCTTAGTCATTGAGCATACGTAAGTGATTTGGTTCTTTTTAATTTAGGTTAGAAGTTATTTTTAATAAAATGGAATTGTCAATTTACAGTTTCTAATATTTTCTTGAAAGTGTCATAATTTAAAGTACTCATACCTAAGACATGCATATCATGTTCCCCGATATATATTACTATGGAGTATTTTTGCGAATCATAATCCTTTTATGATTTCTGTTACTAATGTAATTCTTACAAAAATGTACTTTTTGATATCATAATTAATAATTTTTGCTATATATTTATGTCAGATTTAATATTTTGACGACTTACTATCTTGATGCTTACTATCTTTATGACTTGTATGTTTATCCTTTTTGGACCCTTACTTGCTATTGTTCATGATTTAAGTGTTTGCATGCTAAGTGCTTTGGATTATGGCTACAAAACTGGGTTCTGCCTATTTTTGAGGGTCTATGCGACCAACGGATCCAAGAATGGTGGATCCGTCAGTGCTTTTGGTAGATTCGTCCCTAGCAGAAGCCAAAATTCAGAATTTCTTGATTTTTAACTTTTAGCACTTTATTTATTAGTTATGCTACTTGCTCATAAACATTATATTAAACCTTAGGATCAAAATACTATTCTCATATATGTGCTTTTTTGTTACGTATATAACTATCATCGTTATTATGTATATGTGCGCTTGTCTACTAACTTTGTCTTGTAGCACACTTCCATAACTCAATTCCTTGGTGTCCCAAACAAGGGGGAGTCATCCAACAACACTTAAAGATGCATCTTGTATATCACTTAGTTTGTACATACTAATCCAACAGAGTATTTAGGTTTCGGCACTAACATTTTTTTGAGGTTTTTGAATAATCCATTGAGCATTGACGAATAAGGGGGAGCCAGCTGTCAAGAAAAGCTACACAATTTATTATATAATTTTGCTCGTATAGCTTCTCTTTTTCTTGTGACATTATGGAGATGGTTTCTTGATGTGCAACAAGCTCCTTTTTCATTTCTGAAATCGTTTGATTTAAATCATTTATCTTTCGAGTATGTTCATTAAATGACTTTTCAGATACCATTTTGTATGACATTAAATCTCCTTTAGCTTTTGCACAATCAATTTCCATCTTTGACGCATAATTCACATCATGATACCTATCAAGTTCAGATTGGAACTTCTCAAGATCTTTGAACATCAATTGATTGGTCTTTGAAAGTTCATTGTTTGCTTATTTGAAATGGTTATTTGATGATTCTAAACTTTTATTTTTGGTTTTGGAACTCCTCAATTGCACCTTTTAATTTATCAACTAAAGCCTTGTTTGATGATTCCAAAAGCTTATTACGATTTTTGTTGTCATCAATTTTGTTAGTGAAAATATTACGATATTTAAACTAAACAAGTCCTTTGATTTTAATTATGACAAACAAGTAACTTGTAATACATAACGTAAAATATGCAAGTTACCCGTGACCACAACTCATCAAAGCATACATTCATCAACACCTCTCGACGTCTCGAGTCTGCTCATGCTTCAACTAAAGGTATGAATATGTTTGTTATGTTGCATTATGATCAACCTAATTAACAAACTAACCTTTCTAAGTTTACTTACACTTAATAAGTAATTAATCACATTAGAGAATAGGATACAACTTAATTACTTAGTTAACTAACACAAGATCTTTCTTCTAGAAGAAATCTTCCATATTAGGAAACAATCTTGGAAGATGAAAACATGTCTAGCCATATTAAATAATAAGACAAAATAATTAGGGAATAAAGACAAAACTAATTATTCTTGCGTAACCATTTAAAAAAAAAAATCTTACACGATCTTTTTTAATATAGCAAATCTTACCATTTTAATGTTAGGTTGATTTCTCTTCTAGAATATCTAATCAGCTTTTATAAGTACAACAAGGATCTAAGCAAAAGATTTAAAAAGATTTGAAAAGATTTTTAACAACTTTGAAATTGGATAGTGCGACCCACGGATCCACTTAAAAGGCAGACAGATCCACCATCCCTAGATCCGTAGCACCTTAACGGCTAAGTTTTGGTTTTTCTATAAATACCATCCATTTGCTTAGTTTTTAACCCAAGCTTTTCACAACATTTCTTTCATATTATTACACACATTTATGATCATTATAAACAAGTTTTTATAATGTAAAAACACAATTAATCATATCATCAAAACCTCAATAACCCTTGATCATAATGCTTCTAACTTTCATTTGTTGCAAGCATGATTCTACATAATCCTCCATTCAAGCTAGCTTAGAGATCTTGTCATCATCATCCACCACACACCTACACATATGAAGATCCATCACAACAAGCCAAGAGACTTGTCATCTTCATCAACAACATCATGCTTAGTGATCTTGATGTTTTAGATTAGGCTTTTACATCCAATTGACAATTATGTCTTGGATCATCATTATACACATTTGTGTATTAATCATTATACAACAAACTAGATGTTAGGTGGTTTATGTGTTTAGTACATAAAATACAAGGTTTGTTATGTTGGGCCATAAAACATAACATGTTTAGTTGTACCCGAAGAAGAACTCTGTATTTAGCTTAGTATCGGATAAAGTATAAGCGACGTTAGGTTGGTTCTACCTCGAAGTAGGACTCGGTATTTAGCTTAGTACCAGATAAAGTGTAAGCGACGTTGTATGGGTTTCTCCGCCTAAAAAGAGCTTGTTGATTTAGTGAAGTAACTCTCGAGTTGGGTACTCGAGGAGTAGAGTAGGGCGAAGAGGAGCTTCGTAGCCGAACCACTATAAATCACCGTGTCCGGTTTGCGTTTTCTTTTACTTATCGCTTTACATTTATATTTGCCTTTATCGCTTTATATTTATATTCGCATTGCATCTATGTTTGTGTTATATATTATGTTGTGATGATATGCTTTGTTTGATATTCTTTAGTATAGTTATTGTGGTATAAACTTGAGTGGTTGTTTGATACAAAAGTTTTAAGTTTATAAAGGAAACGTATTCACCCCCCCCCCCCCTCTACGATTCCACACATTCTACCTATCTACACTTAATCTAATACCCACAATTATACCCAATACCCAAAAATTATATAATTCTACACAATATCATCACCTAGGCCGGTTATACATTCAACAACACAAATAATACAAAGTTTTACTTAGATATTAAAACCATGTGCTAGTAAGATATTTCTTTACTAACTATTCTAACACAAGCTAGCAACTTCCTTACACACACTCTTACACAAGCAAACTTCCATCCTTTCTTACACCAAAACCATGCCCTTTACCTTGCTTCATTTATGGTTTATGTTTACTTGTCATAAGATATTTTCCTCTTATAATGCACTAGCTCATTCTTTCTCACTTAACACTTGCAAAAACAAAACACGTACTCTCCTTTTCTCTCACCTAGCCACGACTTACTTTTAAGCCAAGAACAAATTCATAGTTTTCCATTTCTTGATATTACAAGTATACAAGGTTAATCAAGGGTATAATCTAAGGTATTCCAATTGGTTTTGCAAGTTAGGGTTCCATTTAAAGAAAGGGTTTTTCAAGAAGATAATTAGGGTTTTCATAAGGATTTTGGGTTGGAAATTAAGGTTTGATTGTGTTCATCTTCATTCACATACACTCAAGGTTTATCATTACTTCTCATACTTTTATTTCCATTATTTTCATATATACATATTCATTATCTTATTAAATCACCATTTAGTTTATTTTATAAAAGAAAACAAGGATTGTACATAATCAAGTAAATATCTTTTCATAGTGAAAATATGTAAAAATATGTTAGAATGCAAAAACATATTTTATTTGGTATATTACAAGTGTTGGTTAATTTATAAAATTAATTGTTGAATTAATTGTTACAAATTTATGTATATAGTTTTATAAATAAATAATTATTCTAGACATTTTTATAAACACATTAGAAGTGAAGTAGATGAACTATAATTTAGTGGACTTTAATTATATGAAACATGTTGTATTGGTTAATTTATAGGACTTGAAATTATAAAAACATGGTAAAAATTCATAAAAACAAAAGTTATATATATTATTTTTGGACCGAATGTATTTTCTGTTTTGACACGATTTTCTAGACTGTTTGTAAACATAATAATGTGTTAGTACGTCTTAAGACGATTTCATACATATAAAGAACTCGAAAAACGGAGTTAAAACGAAGGAGACATGAATTTTACAAGATTTCTGGTAAACATTAACATTTGATAGCTTTTATAAAAGCTGTGAGAAACTGTACAGATTTTAAAACTGTATTTTAAGGGCTTTTGGGTCCGATTCGGCTTAAGTATAAAACTACAAAGTTGTCGGGAATGAATTTTTACTTTAAATTCGCGTGTTTCGAGGTATAAATATGTGTTAAAAACAAGTAAATCAACTTGGAAACTAGATAACTTTTTATACAAAATTTCATGTACATATTATAAAAATATGTGCGCTTTTAGAAAATTAAAATAGCATTTACGAGTGTTTTCGAGTCTGTTTGGACTATAAAAACCTTACGAAATAATATAGTACCACTTATATAATATTTAAACTATATAAAGTAGCGTTACAAAAATAATAAAAATATTAAATCAAGCATTATCGATGATAATTATTTATCAGACAAGGATAATATTTTACATAGACATTTAATAACGAACATAACTTAAATATTGTTTCAACACTTATAAACTAAACAAAACTTTTAGGTGGTGATATAACTTGATAATGTACATTGTTGTATTTATTTTAAATACATTACACTTATACGACCTATAATTAATTAGGTTGCATTTCGGATCATACGTGACGTTTCACTTCATTGATTTTCTATAATCAATACATTTCACTTGAGGTGAGTTTATAGCCCCGCCTTACATATTCACAATGTTTTACAAATCTCGGGGTGAGATACATGTTATATTTTACAAAGGGACGCAAGTACATTTTAAACAAATTATGAGGTTGCCTAAGTAGCGATAACCCACTATACCCACTATCATGAACTGTTAATTACTTGTGTAAGCGCGAATGTTATAAATAGATCTATTTGGGATTGACATCCCCGTTCGGGCGAGTAGCGCTTGCTAGTTTCCGTGAACCGAAACAACAAACGTATACCATGTCGGACTTCTTGGATGTTGCGGGTTGAACATCTACATTGGGTACAATTATGTGTATTAACTTACATACATTGTTGAGCTTCAGTGTCATGAGCTTAGTGCATTCATAATTACATTTTTTGTGATATTGTATGTGTTACATTATTGCACAATTTAGATATTGCAGTCCAACATCATTTATTTGCATTACCTATGAATTCACCAACTTTATGTTGATAGTTTTAAACATGTTTTTCTCAGGTAATTAAGTGCATGCTATATGGATAGCATTTTGGGAGCACTATTTGCAAGTCACATTTTGAAGTCTCATATTTACTTAAGATTTACTGCATTACTTTTGAACATTTAGTTATGTATTAAAATCTTTATGTCTTTCATATTGGTGAACTATTACTGTTTAACAAACTCTGAATTTAAATTAATGTATCTTTCAAAACGACTCATTTAGAGGTCGTTCTCTCATATCTTATACAATGTATTCATGAAGTAACACTCCCAAACATTATTCCGCCGCGACCCATTTTGGGGGTGTTACATCAAGGATGATGCGTAGGACACCACATTGTTACTTGGCAAGCTGGTAGTATGAGGATATATGATGATATCAACAAGTATGTTATCTACATGTAATGTGTCCTAATGAGATTTATAGAGGAGGGAGAGGGGCGTCTTTCTGGCTCTAGCGCTATAGTTTGTGCACTTTGAATTTTTAGTAATCGGAGCTGTAGCCGACTGCCACCTATTCAAATAGCAACAATCCGTCGGAGTGCGTGATGAGCGGAATAGATAACGGTGAATCTCCGTGACAAATGAGAACAAGTCCTCTATTTGAGAGAAACTCAAAAGGCTGGTAAGGGTTGTGCATTGCATTCACTAGTATAGCTGATTCTATCTTCAATTACCAAAAATCATCTTATAAAGTAATATATGAATTGCTACGGTCAATTCATGCATACCAGAACAATTGTATCTATAGGTTTTATGAGACACTTAGCTATATTCTTCCTATCTGGCGTCATATCTACCACTACATTCCTCCTTTACTCTTACATTCTTCCCCCCCTTTTTCAATTTTTTGGGTTTTTACCATGACGTCATCACTACCATCATGTTGTGATTGTTCCGGTGATAACTCATGTCTTAGTCCACATTATTCCATTATTTTCATTCATCTCCAATAATACCTAAGGACTTTTAGTCTAACTATGGAATGCCCATGGGTAGATCCCTCCGGTTCTGGTTAGATCATATGATTTATACCTATCCTTAACCACCTTATGACTTCATCGACGTCGTGAGTTAATTTATTGTTGGGTATAGTGATCAAAACCATAAAACCATTGAAAAGTAATCAGAGTGTTTGATATCAATCAAGACGTTTTTAACACTTTGAAAGTTCTGCTTTTAGAAATACTCCTCCTATACGGCTACACATATGCATCAAGATTCAAAATGGTTTCACATATGTGGGTTGAAGTTGTTCACTTAGAGTCTTAAAGATCACATTCTTCTATATCACATTTTAATCACATTTTCTTCTCTTATCGAAAATAATAAATCTTTTAGTATTTTAGATACCAATTGATTAAAATTTGAGGCATGAAAAGTTTCATGAGAAGAAAAAGGATATCACATATTCGCATAAATTATTGGAACGTTTTTTTGAATGCTCCCCTTCAACAATATATGTGGGATACCACATAATGAAAAATTTGACACCACAAGATAAAAATAATATGACACCACGAATATGTTGAAGATGGAGTTTAGATGCCTTGGTTATACCACACAAAGTACGCGTACTAGTATGCTAAACCGTTCATCAGTAGGCGTTATCCGAAGATAAACACATGAGCATGTGAAACATACCTTTGTGAACAGTGGTGCTGAAGACATGAGCACTTAATTTTGAAATGACATTGATAAGGTCTTGATATATTGTGCTTAGTATCCATGTGTATTTGACAATGAAGTACAACATTTGAAATCCACTAAATGTTTGTGGATACATAAAAAATGACATTTATGAGATGTATCCATAAACATTAAAAGGCTTTTGGTTTTTAAAGCTACCCCTCAAAAATTGATCCACATAAATATGACATTTTCAAAAAATAGATACCACAATTTTGAGAAATTATTTGAGGAAGGGAGTGTTGAACACACAATTTGAAAGATATCACAAATAATATACCATATACTAATAAGATACCACAAATTGTTAAATATTATGGAAATGATTTGACACTGAAAGTTCTTTTTTCTAAATTGTGTTTAACAATTTTGAAACCACATGATAGTAGATTTCTCTTCTTTTCTTAGGATACGCGCATTGAAGCGTACACTCTCCCGTGACATTAGGTCCGGGTTGCAATCTGAAGTGATTACAAACCATTGTCATGAGCTCAAAACTTTAAATGTTTTGTATAATAGTTCAAGACCGAGAAAATTAGCTTTCTCGTTGACAGGATAAGTTATCTTTAAATGTACACTTTTCTTACATTGAAGTCCAAGTTATGCACTAAAATGTACATAAGTCATATAGAAAATTAGAAAGGACATGTTTTAAAGCGTTTGAACTCTTGCTCGAACTTCGTTTACACACCCGTATCAATGTTAATCGACATTTCTAGGTAAGTAAATGTTATCGCTTCCAAGAGAGATGCCGAGAAGATTCTTTTTGGTATTTTTGAAATTTTTTTGATTTTGTATTTTGTTTTTGAAATATTTTCTATTTTTGTATTTTGTTTTTCTTGGTTTTATATTTTTGTTTTTCAAAAATATTTACAAGTCGATGTTTGATATATATCAAGCAGATTATTTTCCAGAATCTCCAGTACTGCTGGAGTCAAACATCTCATACCGAGTCATCTGACAACTGGTATTTAGTTCTGATAGAGCTTTCGTAAATAAGTCAGCTAACTGGTATTCAGTTATGACAAAGAATAATTCAACAATACCCCTTCAACCTGTTCCTTGATAAAGTGATATTTGACATCAATATGCTTAGTGCGGGAGTGCTGAACTGGGTTGCACGAGATGGATATGGATGCCTTTGAGTCATAATACATGGTATTTTATCAAAGTGAAAGCCATAATCTGTGAGCTGAGTTTTCATCCAGAGGACTTGAGAACAAAACGCAGACAGAGACACATACTCGGCTTCGGCTGTTGACATAGAAGTGCAATTCTGCTTCTTGGACGACCAACTTATGAGCTTATCACCACCTAGAAATTATATATTGCCAGAAGTACTTTTACGTGTATCGAGACAACCTGCGTGATTAGAATATGAAAAAGCAGTTAGTTTAAAACCGGTGTCGTTCAGATACCAGAGTCTCATGTGAATGGTCTCGCTTGATAATGCACACAGTAACATGTTGGATGTACAATATCTGGTCTACTTGTTGTTAAGTACATGAGTGACCTGACCATGCTATGATATTTCGTTGGTCTACGGGTGTTCCAATAAAGTCAGCATCTAGGGGTTTAGTAGCCATTGGTGTACCAACGATATCACATGAGGTCATACAATGATTTTTAAGTATCTCTTGAGCATACTTAGCTTGGTTTATAAAGATACCACATGAGGATTGGTGAATCTAAATTCCTAGAAAGAATTTTAGCTCCCCCATCATAGACATTTCAAACTTGTTATGCATTATTTTTTCAAACTTTTTAGAAAGTTTTGGGTTTATAGACCCAAAAATGATATCATCAACGTAAATATGCACAAGCAATATGTCTTCCCTGTGTTTGGTTATGAACAAAGTTGGATCAATAGAACCTTTGGAAACCAAGAAGTTGGATAGTTTATCGTACCACGCTCTTGGAGCTTACTTGAGTCCATAAAGTGCCTTATTGAGACGGTAGACTTTCTAAGGATGATGTGGGTCTACGAATCCATCTGGCTGATTTACGTACACTTCTTTCTTCAGAGGTTCGTTAAGAAAAGTTGTCTTGACGTCCATCTAGTAGACATGAAATGATTTTTGTGCAACATATGCAATGAATATCCTGAATGCTTCCAATCGAGCAACTGGTGCAAATGATTCTTCAAAATCTATTCCTTCTTCATGTCGATATCCCTTAGCCACAAGACGTGCTTTATTGCGGATTACAGTGTTCTCTTTATCACATTTGTTTTTCTACAGCTATTTCATGTTGATAACAGTTTTGCATAATGGTTTGTCGACTAATTCCTAAACATCTAGTCATTCAAACTAATGAAGTTCTTCCTGCATCGCTTCTATCCAAGCATGACCAGCCATGGCTTCTTTGATGTTCTTAGGTTCGGTTCGACTTACGGTGAGTGTAAACATACGCATTTCTCCATCAGTATCTAGTTGTCGTCTTGTTCTAATTGGCTGTGAAGGATTTCTAAGAACTTGTCCAATTGATGGTCTTTTGTCCAATGGTATTTTGAAGGATGTCGTTGATAGAATGTATGCATGTTTGACGAATCAACATGGCGAAAGAATGATTCCCCCACTTCGTGTACCGGTGTACCGAAAATGTTGATAAATTCGTATTCGTTAACCATTACATTTTCTATTTGATTGATGTTCTCGTTAGTAGTGACAGTTGGTGCTTGAGTTGTAGGTTCAGGTGTTGTTTGAATATTCAATTGATTTGAATCTACAATAATGGTTGTTGAAGTAGATGGAGCTGTGTTCTGTTGTTGATGTTTATCGGGTGCATCAGCAATAGTTACAGTGGAAGACTTCGACACAACTGGAGTAGCTCCATTGAAATATTCATCGAACATCAGACTAAATAACATATCCAACTCATTAATACGTTGTTACTGTCTCATCTGCTAGAGGAACATTTTCTTGACTTTGGGGATCGGGACTTAAACTGTTATGTTCAAGTGCCATGGTCTGACATTTTGGTGCGAGGCCAGAGCTGTCATGATTTGACATCATTTGAGGCAATTTGTCAAAGTTAACATGAATAGTCTCAACTATCAATCTTGTTCTCTTGTTGTAAACTCTGTAACCTTTTGATTGAGTAGCATACCCTACAAAAATACATGCATCACCTTTTTCTTTCATCTTGTCAAGATTCTCACCATCTCTAACAATGTAACATAAGGAGCCAAAACTGTGAAAGAATTTGACAGTAGGTTTTCTTCCACTGATTATGTGATATGGTGTTTTCTCATGTCGAGGGATTACGAGTGAACGATTTTGAGTAAAATATGCAGTTGTAATTGCTTCAGCCTAGAAGAATAGTGGAATTTTAGCGTTGCTTAGCATTGTTCGAGCAGCCTCAACGAGAGTACATGTAGAATATGAGTAATCTTTGATAAAAAAGTAAGAACTAGAGAGAGAAAGGTTAGAAGGAAGTTTCTAGTGAGAGAAAGTAGAAGAGAAAATATTAGCTTAATGTGTGAAAATGAAACAACCAACTAACACCCTCTTCATGTGTAGAGAGGGTATTTATACATATGATATGGCCGACTATGGGCTTTGTCCATGGGCTTTCCATGGGCTTTTCCTAAGCTAGCCTATCTAGTTTCTAAATATTACTTTACGATCTATCTAATGATATAATAGAAGTGACCGATACTTTTCATGATCCTAACAATCTCCCCCTAAGGGAGGTCACTCCATTTTATAAAAACTTAAACCTAGCATACTATGCTTTATCTTTAGTCTTGTGCTCGCAGACTTGATTTCTTTACTTCATCTTGTTAACATGATGTAGTGATCTTTGACTTTAGGCTGGAGCTTGTTCCGTTAAGCTTGACTTGTAAGTGATGTATAGCCGCTTGAGATCATCAACCAAGCATAATCTCTTATCATCATCTTGTGATCTTTTGCCATCTTGTGTACTTGTGACCTTCAGACCGACATGCTCATACTTTTCTTAATTCTTTAAATTGAAAGCTTTAATAATGCATCTTTCTTGAACTTCTTTAACTTTAACACTTCGTCGCTTCAAGAAGGACGTACGGTATCAGAGTAGCGGAAGTCTTGATACATGTACTTGAGCTTTCATGATGTCTTTATAAATGTCGGTCGAGTATGAGCATGTGGTTATGAATCTAACTCGTCCGCGTCTAGCTGCTGCCACCATCGGGAATACCTGCAGGTTTAGGTTAGTGATGCGGTCGTCGTTAGACTTCAACAATAAGTTTTACAACTCCCTAGGTAGAGCACCTAATCGTTGTAGTAGTAGTATAGGCAAGACTCGGGGGGTTGTTATCGTTCACTCAAGGAATAGGTTGGGAAGACTTGATCATGGTCTAACAAAATTCTAAAGGTTGAGGGAAGATTATTTTTGTATTTTTATGTTTTATGGAAAGCAGGTAAA